>JAODFZ020034830.1:0-11890 GCA_027574845.2 Deinopsis erosa
AAACATATTATTTAAAGAAAAGCCCAACATTCAAGTGTTTTAACAACAAAATCGATATTCGGTGTGAGCGGTTCATTTCCATATGTTTTACATGATTCTGAACGTCCCTGATACAAGTCACCATCTAACCATAAACCAAATTTACCATCGCCCGCTCCAATACTCAAACTTTCATTATTGCCTTTGATAAAATACAAATTCTCGCCAGTCCAATTGTACACTTTAAAGCCAGGACTACTGAATGTGAATAGTAGTGATTCGCCTGTGCCGTAGAAATGATCGGATACTTGAAGGGCACATGATGTTAAAGCACCAAAAACCTACAAAATTTCAAACACACACATACATTTCCGTAATTCTCATTCATATGGTATACCTAAAAACAACACTTACATTATTGTCGGTATCTTGTATAACAAGTAATATAGGTGATTCTAATTTGTGCATTTTCCTATACATTGAATTCAATGAAAAGCCATGCTGACTTGTACTAAAGACCAACGTCCATAGGTAGCCTTCAGCACGTGCAGGTAGATGTCGACACAATTCCTCACGATGTTCGTAGGTTAGCACTTCAGTCGTACCTACCAAATCGGGTGGCGTTAATTCCACGTCCAATGAAGGTGTCGCTGAGGCGTAAAACGCACGACGCATCTCTTCCGACATTGGCAACACCTGCAGCAATTCATTTAATTAGCTATTTTTGCTTTAGTATGAATGGAGGAGGAGGGAAATCTACACTCCTAATAAATACATTTACAACTAGTAGAGAATAACAGTAGAGTTTTATACACACATATATATATAGAGACAGAGAGAGATAGGAGTTTTAATTGTGGGGGGAGTAGGAACATGCTTTTGCTTTACATTTAAATTGTATGTTTACTTATTTATTATGTAATAATGTCATTTTAATTTATATATTTAAAAGAAACCTTTTTAAATTATTTCAAAAAAAAAAAAAAAAAAACAAGAAAAAAAAAAAGAGAGAGGTAAAACAAGAATTTTTTTTCTATACGCAGCATAAAAACTGGTTTCTATTGCATAATGATGAATTTGAAAAAAAATCTAAATTTAGCTTTAGCAAAAAAAAGTGGCAGCAAGGTGGTGCGTTTGATTAAATTCATTAAATTGGTGCTCCTCTATTGCACATAATAACACACACATAACAACAATAAGCAACACTTCTATTCAACAAAATACACTTTTATTCTCGATGTAATTAATTCTTTTAATTAGCCAATTTGTTCCATTCCATTATCGATAATTCGCTCGTTATATGTGGAATGGAAATCGTAAAAATTGAAAAGAAACAAAAAACATTTATCTAAAATTGCTATTTAACGAGAACAAATTTAAAGCCACTACGATTGTTTTGTATTATATGTGTGTGTGCATTTTTTTTATTACTCTATATTATAGATTCAATGACAAATTAATCAATCGATAAATGTGGCGCAATAATATTTTTGTCCACTAATAATTGATTAATTTAGTGTTTTATTTTATGCATTGAATATGTGTGTTGTTTTGTTGTCACCTCATCGCAGCCATCCGATGACATCTTCTGCGTCTTGATGATGCTGTAGATCTTTACGTATGGAGCCTTGATCAGCTGCACCCATAAATAATTTTATATTTATAATAAGAATCCAATCAATCAATCAATCAATTAATTAATTAAAAGAAAATTACAAAAAAAAATACCTTATAAGACATGTTTTCGTTAAATTAATAATGGTCAACATGGAAAATGTTAAAACGAGAGAACTGAGAGAACGAACGAATGAGCACGCGCGCTTATTTTTACAACAGTAAACTCTGTTGTTGGTCTGCTTGTTTACAGTAAATACAATAAGTTGAAAAACAGGATTTTAAATAAGCTGATATTGTATTAATTGCACTTAAATGACGTTAGTAAAATGTAGGAAAGGGACTCACCTCCCAACTTTCTTTGGTAATTTCTGATATTTCACCATCCTGACTGCCGTGTCGACTTGACGATGGTGTTGGTTCCTCACTCCACAATTCAGTATCAAGTTCAACTAGACTGAAACCACGCGCCACAACCTTCAAATGCATTTATTTAATTGGTTACTGTGTGTGTGTATTGTCCGATTGAATATTTTTTACCTGTTTCTCATCCAATTCTCCATACAAATGTGGCACCCATGCATTCACAAAATTATACAATTCATCGACTTTATTCTTGGGTACACTAAACCAATATTCAGGACGCATCTTCTTCTTGCCATAGGACATGAGCGGCGTTGAACGTGGAATTGGTTTGCCAATCGGTTTGCCCATTCTTAATCGTAAATATAAGGGAGGATCTTCACAGGAGCGTGCTGGTCGTGGTATCAATTCTAAATAATGAAATCAAATTAGAATTCTCGAATTATTCATAATTACAATTACAAATACAATATGAACATGCAATGAATAAAAAAATAAGAAAGAGATTTGTTGTTGTATAATAAGAGAAGAGAAGAGAAGAGAAGAGAAAACATGCAAAAGTGCTTTTGATTGTTTTTTTTTTGTTTGTTTTTGGTTTTAGACACAAGCAAACCTACCCAACATATCAAAGCCTGTATGATGTGGCGAATGCACTGGCCATTAAACAAAAAGAATATAAATATGTCACCTATTCGTTCAGTTAAAAAGTAAATGATGATGATCAACAATAATATCTAATTCATTTACTCTAATTTAGCGAGAGTGGTGCTGTGTAAGCACACATAAAGAGGCCTAATTACTATTTCCATCACTATTTCCATCTAATACATAATCTAATAATAATCAGCAATTAACTTACTTTCGAATGAGACAAACAATTCGGGCATATCATCAACCGAAACCATTGAACGATAATCCAATTTCGGTGGTGGTGGCGTTTGATGATGATGGCCAGAAGATGCTGCTGCTGCTGCTGCTGAATGTTTCGTCTGTTGTTTTGAACTTTCTGTCGGCTGACGAATGAATGTACCAACTGATGAACGTCTATAAATAAATATCAATTAACGTAATTATCAAAATATATAAATAAATAAATAATTATCATTATTGTGTATTGTATTATTATTAATGAATTGTTTCAAATATGGAATGGAGAAGTAAACATAAAAAACATATGCATGCAGAACAAATATTTGTGGTGCAAATTAATAAATAAGATAAGATTTCTTTTTTAATTAAACAAATCGATAAAAGTTTTCTGAATTTGTTTAAACGTGTTGTTGTGTAGTAGATTGTGGTTGGCTCTAAAAAAGAAAGAAAGAAAAAAAAAACACACACATACACACATATAGAGAGGGGTAGGTGAAGAGTAGGAAGGGGTGTGGACATACCCAACAGCACCTACAGTCGCACCAACTGCATTAACAGCACCACCTACAGCATTAACTGATGCGCCAACCGCTTCGCCTACAGCACCAACAGTGGCACCGACAGAGGCACCCACTTGCGCCCCCATCGCACCCACCGAACTCATTATATTCGATGGAAAGAAACTCGATGCACCACCACCACCACCACCACTACCACTGTCAGTATCGCTGCCAGCTGATGTAGCAGCTGGTGTCATAGGTGCACCACCACTACCACCACTCTCTTCAGAGGGGGTTTTGTTTAAGAATAAGCCAGTACCAAAATCCACCAAGTTGATTGGTGAACTAAATTATGGATATGATGATTATTAATTTGTTAATTAAACAAAACAAAGAAAACAATTAGTTAAGTTAAATGAACATGCCAAAAAAGAAACCACATGCATCGATCAATCAATCAATCAAATAAAACATTTATGTTGGTAGATATATACAAACCTTGAGAAAACTTTAGAGAAAACAGATGACGACGAATGATGCGAATCGGCCGAATGCGGTTGAATTGGTTTCTCTACCTCATCTTTACTTCCGCCATCACCTGCCAACGTTTCCATCCATGATAAGGGATACGATAATCGTTTCAACATCTATAGATAGAGAGAGAGAGGGAGAGAGAAAAAAACCATTAATTCTACATTTTTCAAACTAAATGAAAATATGCGCTTACTTTATTTTTACGACTTTCGCCACCACATTTATCAGTCTCATCCTTTGTGATGGAATCGGTGGTGGAGGTGAATGTAGAGAGAGAAACATTTGATAATGGTTCATTGATTTCTGAATTTGAATCTAAACTGAACGACACCGAATTGGTTTTCTTGCGACCACCGCTACTAGGTCCACTTATCGTCGATTCACCATACGTAGTAATTTGTGTTGGTGCTATTGTAATAGGTGGCACCCATTCACGTGATAATACTATATCAGCATCACTATATACCTAAGAATAATCAATTCAATTAGCAATACACACACACACATAATAAACATGAAATGTTAAACGTAATACATAAAACATTTTACCTGAGATAGAGGCTGAATGCATATGAACAAAATAAGAAATTATAGAAATGATGGCAGATGTAGAAAGAAACGAAACAAACCTTTTTTGTTGGTATTGGTACAACTGGTGGTAAATTTGAATCCCTAATATCAATACCCGAATCATGACAGCTTTCTTTCGTTAAGACATCATCCTCCAAATCACCCACATCCTCCTCATCCTCCTCCTCGCTCTCCCGCCTCTCCTCATGTGTCTCCTCTTTTAATGGTCCTGAAGATAAAGTTATTTCATCCGTATCCATCGATCTACACACACATACACATTGCATAATTATTTCAAATGATAAATTTAATAAACATTTAGTCATTTTACGCTCTATCCCTTGATGGAATCGCCCAATGATGATCCAATAACGATTTTCTACGCTCCTCGGCGTTGCGCTGCTGTAAATGTTCATTGGAATCGTCTAAATTTGTTGGTGTCACTAAATCCCTATCGAACGCTTTTGGAAATGCGTCACCTTCACGTTCCGTACATGAACAAACCGATTCAGCATCATCACCAGTTACTAAAATTTAGCAAATTAATATACATAGGTATAATACATTATTTATTTATTAATCGTGTTACCCAATTCAGGAAATGTTTCATCTTTGACTAGCAACGAATCATGTTTATCGTTCTTCGGATAATAGATTTCTGGTTTTTCAGCAGCGCTTGTTGTTGTTGTTCTTGTTGTTGTTTGATGTTGCTGATGATGATGTTCAATATGACCAACACGCATATGTGCAATATCATTATAGATGGCGGCATTCACCACAAATTCCATAGGTGCAATCACTCCATACGCTTCCGGTCCATGTTCAATTACAAGCGGATCGGATACGTTCGGATCGAACATGACTGCATTCGGTGTGACTAAGAGGACGCCGGACACGACACCCTGTCCATCGGTTATGTGACGCACATTGATTTTAAGAAATCGCTTATAGATTGCCGATTCCTCCTCAACGATACTATCGCTTGGTCCTGATGGGGTGCGAATACGTTCAGCATGGCCTGGCTTTGGACTGACAGGCCGCAAATTATCCAATAATTCTAAAAAAATAATAATCAAAGTTATGCCACTACTTTTACATTTTAGAATTAATTTAAGACAAAATTAAGAAATTTAGTGCACATATTTGCGTGAATATATATGAAAAACTGCAAATATATCAATTATTATGCAAATTTTCATTAATTTAAGACAAAATTAAGAGAATTAATGGGCATATTTACCTGAATTTATATGAAATAATAATTATTTGTCCAAAAAACGAATAAATTTATAAGGAAAATTAAAATTTTTAGATAATTTATAAGATTTAGTGAACACATTGAGATGAATTTATATGAAAAAAATTGCAAATATGTATGTATTTCGATTATTATAATATAAATCAAAGTTACGCCACTGTTCTATTGCCAACTGTTGATTAGATTACAGATTACTGTAATAATCTTTCCATATGATTGTACACATAATTAATTAACAAATATTACATAAATAGATGAATTTTACGTGAAAAGATGAGAAAAACTTACTTTGCACAAAAGCGAACATTACAGAATGGTGTTTAATACATTAGTGAGTTATCACTTGCATTGTTTTTATTACGGAAACGAATTGAATCGATGATATTAATAATAAAACGTAAGTTAAACGTTTCACGTTTGTGAGTAGTAGGTTAAGCGAACCTGTCTATAAATAACTGTCCATTTCTATTTACACTATAAATACTAATTTATTTTTTTGACAACGTATGCATAATGTAAATTGTGCCATGTTGTGATAAGATAAGATTTACGTTTACCTTTTTCTTCAGGTGGCAATTCGTCCTCAATCGGTGTTGAGCTATCTGAATCGGGCACATTTCGCAATGGTACATATAATTGTTGCCCAGGAAAGATGAATGGCGTCGCTAAACGATTTAATTTGGTCAATTCGGATGGTGTTGTATCAAAACGAGCGGCTACTGATGTTAATGTGTCCCTATCAGCCACCTACACAGAGACAAATTTAATTATGTATTCTAATTTAATTCATATATTACTTTACGTACTATATATGTTGTTGTATTCTCAGGTGGTCCACTTCGTTTCTTCTCAGCCAAACTGTTATTTGAACCATCCACATCTGAAATGGGAAATATTTGCATTTTAGAGGTTAGAATTGGATAAAATGCATTTGCACCTGATTTATGGAAAAATATGTAATCGTCTAGAACGGAATTTACTGGCGGTATAGAATTGTCGAAATAATCATCAATAAAATTCATTATTAATTAGTAATTTGGATGTAATTTGAACATTTTTTTCTAATGAAAATCGTATTCTGTTTTGTTTTATGCTTAAATGTCAAATTGTAGTTTATTCTAAAGGCAGTTCTTTATTATAGATGGCGTTGCTCTATCTAATGCATTACGAAAAGAAAATAAATTAATTGCATTCAATTCGTTGATTGAAAATGAAAATAAATGTTTCTCCAATTAATTGATTGAATGACAAATAAAGTTAATGTGTGTGTGTGTGTACACAAATTAATTAAGAAAAAAGCATTTCAAGGTTGATTATAATAATTTCTTTCTTTAATTTAGCGCTAACCTTGCGATATTTTAATAAAAATTCATTAAACACACGAGACAACAACGACGACAACACGTTATAATTTACTTTAGGAAAGTTTTATTGCAAAATAAATGAGTACACACACACACACAAAAGATCATTTAAATGTCTCTTGTTGTTGTTCGTTCGTTCGTTCGCTAATTTCAAGTACATCAACTTTATTATAAGAATATTCATGCAATTCCCATTAATTGTTGATTAAAGTGACATCTATGTGTATATGAATGCATATACATACATATAATAAATATTCATTAATTAGCTTTTAATCCGAAAGATGTCTGATTTTTTAAAATTTTATTTGCGGCTGTGGCTAGACAACACACGTAACGGCAACAGCAGTAGCAACAGCAACAACAACATTAAAAGTTATATTTAGCATCATCCACAACACCACAATGTTTGTATACATTAATAAGTAAAATTGGCAAATGTGAATAAGATGCAAAAGCTAATGACATAATTTTATAAATACATAAATGAGAGTGCGCATTATTTATTATTATTGCAAAATATGTATGTGTATGTTCAACCAAATATGTCGGAAAGATAATTTATGAGGGACACATTTTGTAATGTCAACAGATTTTGCAATAATTCAAATTTACCGCCACATTAACAATAGAGAAGTACTCACCTCCTCCTCGATCAAGGTTCTTATCAAGTTGGCCGTCCACCTTGGCTCTTAAAGCGTCCAAATCGAATGGGGCGGAAATGCCATGATCCACACTCCTACTTTTACTCCTACAAGAAGAAAGAAAAACACCCTGTATATACATATAGATGTAATTGTAATCTAACATAAACAAATGAACGACGAGCGTCATTTACCTTGAAAATTCAGTTGTAAATTAAGCGCACGTCTTCTTTGATTGCTTTGTTTTATTTAGTCGTTTAGCTTTAGTTTGGTTTAGTTTAGTTTAATGATTTATGTGAAATTTGTTTTTTTTTTCTTCTTTTAACTCACCTAGTCCATAAAATTGGTTCATTTGAACGGGTTATAGTGGTGACATCTTGTGACGCTCTACGTGATCTAATACAAACATATAAAATCATAACAAAAAAGGAAAAAAAAACTATAAAGAAATTATGTACTTATGCATAATACATAAATAAAAAGGTGCAAGCATTATAAAAAATTGCGTCATTTCGTTTCTTTCTTTTTATTTTTAAAAAACAATTAAAAGGATTAATAAATGGCCTACTGTATATTTGCTTAAAAAAAAAAGCATATGACAAGAGATAAAAGTATTTATTTATAGAAAGTTTTATGATAATAATAATTTGTTTTGTTTCTCTCTGCTTGAGTGACACTCTTTCCTTCTAACTAACTAAAACTATGTATTATTATTAATAAACAAGACGCGTGGTCATTGTGATTGTTTAATCATCGATTATTATTAATTCATTCATTTGTTTCATTATTTTGATATGACCTAATTTCCTTAAAAAAATATCTGTTTTTTTCTTTTTCTTTTCTTTCTTCAACTTTTTGTCGCGCGCTCCGTTATGCAATTGTTTCTTATGCAATTATTATTAGTATGACACATACATTGTGTGTTGATTGATAATTTGGTGGAAAATATGCAAAACGTGTTTATTGATAATTAAAATCAATTGTTTGTCAAGGATAACTTTATATGCATTTTCATTAATTTCCATTAAATTATTAATATTTTATATTTTTTTATGTTTCTCGTGTTTTGTTATTTTTGAAATTGTTTACATGTTTAATGGTTTTTGTGGTGATAAACACACGAGCAGGTTATGAAAACACACAATTTGAGATAAAAGTTATGCAACCATTTAGGCAAAATTTGATTAATTTAGAAATGCGAATCTCATAAAAATGCGAAATATAATCAACCGACCGGAAGTTGAATTAATTTATTGAAAACACATATGAAAGTTTTTATTATGTATGGAATGCGGATTGTTGTCCTTCGCGACATTTTACTTCAAAAATTAATTCATTCAGCCAACGAGGCGCGAATAATTTGATGATGATGATGATGGAAAATTTGCATTTTGTTTTTTATTCCCCCCCTCTCTCTCTCTCTCTGTGTGTGGTGTTAGATAATCAATTGTTAATAACTGGGAAATAACTTCCGATTACTTATCTCTTTTTTTTTATTATTATTGTAAATCAATCAAACGCTTGAAGGTCGTTAGTGGTGCAATTGGCGGAAGAACATTTTGCGACCTTTTGCTTATTTCAAAAAAAACCTTAAATTTACCTAGGCCATTGTTGATTAGCGAATATATTCCACCATGAAGGGCGCTTTTGACGCGTCTCGTTTGGTGGCACAGCCGCCGCCGATTGTCCACCACCTTGTTGTTGTTGTTCATTTGTTTCTACAACACCCTTTTTGCGTTTCCGCTCAAATTTGATCGCGTGCCATGATTTCCGGCGCGCCTTCTTATCTTTATTCGGATTCATCATATTACTAACGCCACCGCCACCGCCACCGCCGCCTCCATCATCGAACCAATCACGTTGTTCATGAACAACGTGCAAAATTTCTGAATTCATTATTCAGTCAGTCATTGTTATTTATTATTGCAATATAGTAAGAAAACTTTCACATATGCGTTTTTGTTTTTCTTTTTTTAGTATATTGTGTATCAATTGTTGTGTATTATTATTATTGACACTCACTCACTCACTCACTCACTCACTCACACATAGCACACTAGTATTACTACTTATACTCAAATTCAATCAATCGTTCGTTCGCTTTTTATTTTAATTGAATGAATAAAAATCGCGTGTATGTATGTGTTTTGTTTCTTGTTAATCGTTTGATGGTTGACGGTGCACTAACCTCACACTAACTGTGTACCGCGCGCGCGTTCATTTATTTCGTACTGCACCACACTCACACACACACATACACACAACAGCAACCACTACTACTCTACTACTTGCTACTTTCACGACTTGACGAACAGAACACTTGAACTATTTTATCTAAATATTCTAAATTTTAACCTTTGTCTTATCTCGACGACATCTGATATAATTTAGATTGGTGGAGGAGAAAAGACGAGCACATAGTAGAGCAAGGACATACGTTTACTCACCCCCCACACAATTATCTTACAATCAAAATGCATACATTTTGGGACACCCTATATATTGAATGGAAAACAAATTAGCATATATCTCGTAAATTATGCGAGCGAAAAAAAAATTTATTTAACATAAAAAGTGTCTAAGAATGCACTAAATTATTATTTAGAAACAAAATTTTAATATCACATTTATTTCAAGAGATATTCGCAAAAAATTAGGTTAAGTGAAATAAATTTAAATTTTTTTAATTTTATAGTTAGTTGTAAGTTTATACACTTAAGACAAAAATTTACACAAAAAAAGGGCTCGAACCCTTGTCATGTTCTACATTTTATTGTCAGCAAGACCTGAGTTCAAATCCTGGTAAAGTGAAATTTTTTAATAATCAATTGAATTATTATTTAGACACAAAATATCAATATCCCTTTTATTTAGTGAGATATTCATAAAAATTTAAATTAATCACTTGAAATAAAAGCGATTTTAAAATAATTAATAATTAATAATGAAAGGTTATAAAAATGCAGTAAAATGAAGAAAAATTCGAAACGAAAAGCAAAAAAAAAATGAATTTCAATCAAGGTTGACTGTGAGTGTAATTTAGAAAAATGAAATATTCGAATTGTGTGTGTGTGTGTGTACTGTTTTAGAGCAAATTGTGTCAAGAACGATTCATTATTTTTTTTTAATTCACAAATCAATCATCATTCATTAATAATACATACATAAAAGAAAAATTCGTTCATTCGTTCGTTCGTCCGTCCGTCCGTCTGTCTGTAGGTTGCCTATATTTGGTCATCGACACTTCCGTTCTTAAAAAATGTTTACCTTGCACTTTAAAAACATTTGTTTTATTTACATTATATTATTATAATTAGTAAGAAAAACTTGAGTGAGTGAGGGGGGAGGAGGGGAAAAAAGTGACAGTCGTCGCATCAATAAAACTTCCGTTTTGATTATCATCTAGCCTTGTGTCAATTTTAAAAAGAAAATGATTAATTAATCACAAGAAAAGACATAAAAGTGGCAAAACTCGTTTCCAATACACATTTTTCACCTTAATTCATCGCCGCCCTCTTCTCACTGACAGGATGAAAGAAAAATGCTTTTGTTGTTCACCTTGCCTTTAAAGGAGTTATTCATTGTTTGTATGTGTTTCACTTAAAACACATCAAAATATTACAACAATATGCAACAGACTGGAAAATAATTGAAAAACAATTTGTTACTCTGCAAGTTTAATGAGCCTTGGATTCGCCTCTTCCTTCATTTGTTTCCTTTGAAGGTCCACCAAACAAACAAATAAACAACAAACCACCTCTTTATTTTTATTTAACATACATTTTCACTAATCTAATTCTAGTGACTTTTCTTTTATGTTGGTATTAAAGTGCGTGCATAAAATTAATTTCTTTTTATTATTAATTCATTCATCATCACGTGTTGGTTTTCCAATTAAATCGAATTTGTTGTTAATTAGCAATGTTAAGTTCATTCATTCATTTGTTTGTTTTGCTTTAAAATGCATTTTTATTATTGATAAATATTTCTGTTTTTCTTTTTTAACACATCATTTATAAATAAACTTTTATTTATTGAGAAATTGCCAAAAATATTTATTAGCTGGATCATTTAAATTGCGATAAAATTCTGAATGTGACCTTCAAGAAGAAAGAAAGAAACAGTGGGTGGGTGGTGGTTAATAACAAATGACTACTCCTCCCAACACCTTCTTAATTTCATAAGTTTCATTAA
>JAODFZ020034835.1:0-16721 GCA_027574845.2 Deinopsis erosa
AATAAAACAATATCCAAAGATTATAAATACGAAGTTACGAATAAATATAATTAAAACTTATATACTTTATTTATTTTTAAAATTAACATATCCGTTTTGCCCGTCCTTTCCCTATGTATTTAGATATAATTACATATTTAATGCTGCTGTCTAGGAGCAAGACGGCATTATGTCTCAAATTCTAATGCTAGACGTATGACCTGATTATCATTGCCGCTAAAAATTGTTTATACACTTCGTTATATCGGGGTCCGTTATAGCGAGGTTTTACTGTATCTAGATTTATATAATATTTATAAACAAACAGTACAAGTTAGTACGAAATAAGTTTTTTGACTTTTAGAAGTTTCTTTGTTTCGAAATTGTTCACTGCACAGATTTGTTAGAAAAAAAATCTACATTTACTTCTAATATGACACATTAAATTATATTTCTTTAAAGCAGTGTCTCATAAAATTAACCTAAAATCCTTTAGCCGGAAAACTTTTTTCTGGTGCATTATTTTTTCAACCTCTACATTTTATAAACAATAAATGTTATACGTGTTCATTTAAAAATGTGTGATGTTAGAATGTAAGAAATATTCAACGACATTTCAAAAGCAGCACCAACACCAGTAGCAAATTTTTATGCAGAATGTGTTTTCTTGTATGCAGCAAAAATATCAATGTACATACTCTATTGTAAAGTAATTTAAATATTCTTTCATAAAATATAACAATAAAAATAAATTGTTTATGTAAATACAAAATTTTTATTCTTAGCAATATTTTGTTTATTCTATAATAAAACATGTATTTACTTTAAGAAAAACTTTCTAGAAAAATGCAATTTGTTATAAACAATTTTATATTTAAACTTTTTATTAAAATTATTCATTAATAAAATATTATGAAAAATTAGGTTGTTGATAAAGAAATTTTTACTGCAAATATTAAAATTCCTATTTAATCTAAAATAGAAGTGACATTTCACTTTTATTCTTTTATTGTAGCAATCGTGTCAATTAACAGTATTAAAATCAAACATCAAACACAACAACAAGACTTAATCACTTTCTTATTGTTGATTAGTTGTTAAATGTATTAGTTAATAGCAAGTAAAATCAAAGTGAGCTTATTACCATTGCGATAAATCAGAGTTTCTGCTAATTAACATCAACTTAGAACAACGCCGTTAATTAAACATTGACATAATCATATTTTCTAGAAAAGCCATTCGTACAATTTGGAAATTATTTGAAAAGTTTATGTAAATTTAAAGAGTTTTGATAATTGATTTTGCCTACACAAATTATGACATAAGATAATTCATATTATTAAATTTTGTTGCTTATAGCATTTAACCATTTTTAGAAACTCACAAAAAAGTAAACCACAATTATAAGATTTCATCATTGAATAATCCTTTGGAAACTTTTAATAAAATATGAATTAAATGAAATGCCAAATTCGTACATCCAATAAGTGATTCAAAATGATGCTTGGTGATGTAACAAAATGAAAAGTTTTACGCCAAAATTTGTAAACTAATACAATGTCAAGTTCGTTCACAAATATGATGAAAGTCATTTTATTACCTAGCTAGATACTTGTAGGCGACATAGGAGTGGCAATTTTTTTTATTATTATTTACGTAGTTATATTTAACCACTCTTTCGTTTAAAATTTATGATTGGTTAAACAGTAAAATGGTATATTCCAAAATTTTGTTAGAAAATTATATAGATTTCTACATCATGTATGTAAATTACACGTGAATCGTATAACAGATTCCTTATTGCATTCTCAAATAAGCGATAATTCAAAATCATTTAGAATTATGGAAATTGTTTATGTTGCTAAATTTATTTTAGAATTGCCACTTAATTTTATTCATTACAATTTGTGAATGTTACTTCTAGTTAAAGTTAGTCAAGATTCGTTTAGAAACTTGATATTGACTGGGTGGTCTTCGTATATAATTGGCAATGTATTTGCACAACAATATTTTAGCTATTTTCAAAGCTTTACATTTATTTATAAAAGGCTCTAAAAGTTCTCATTTATATATAAATATAGTTTGAAAGTTATAACAATGTAGATATTAATTTTCGATCATTAAATTGTATTCAACTAACTGAAAGTATAGATAAATAAAGTTTTGTTTTAAATAAACAAAAGCAGAATAAATAAATAAATAAATAAATGAATGAATAAAAGTTTGAACATGACTATAGAGTGTAAAATGCCCTATTATGTTTTATGATCGTTGAAATAAAAATTATCAAAGCTTGTTTTGATTGCAGTTAACAATTTCGACCTTTAACATAAGCATCATATAAAAAGTGGAGCTCTCCAATTTCCAATTGTATTTTCGTGGTAATAAAATTGCGTCCAAAGTTGCAATTAAACTGTGACAGTACATAAAATATATTTTTCTTTTGCGTTTGAGTGGTTTTTGTTTTATATTATGAAGTTGATATAAGCCACTTTGAAAATCCATAATTCAGTTCAACATTAACTTCAGCACCAACACACAAAATGTTTTAAAATGAAATCAAATTACTAGGAAAATCATTAATTTTGAATAAAATATTTTTTTTTAATTGCCAATTAATTATTATGTCAATGAAATGCATTAAATTGTAGAATATATAGAAATAAAAATTGATGTTGTAAAGGTCAAGTGGATTTCGAGCTTAGCAATCATATATTCACTGTGGGTATTGAAAGGGCGATTTTAGAGAATGCAAAAGGTTTTCATAAAATATACTACAAATGCTGGTAATTTTATTTGAATGGAAAATACAGTCGAATGAATGGAACTTTTGAAAGTCATGTTTTATATGAGAAAGTCAACCAGCCAGTATATGAATGTGCATGAGTGTGTGTATGTGAGATTTTAGTCTAAAACTAGACTAATAAATCACTACTTTCGATAATTTATTCTAATTCAGAGTGCTAATTCTACATATATTCAAATTAATATTTGACTAATTGAAAAGTTTTATGTAAATATAAAGTTACTCTGCCCAAAGCTATGTACTTATCTATTTCAACAAGCTCAAACAATACTAATGATTGCTATTGATTGTTCTCTTATCTTATTAAAAGAAAATTACAACAAGATAAACAAACATTTCTTCAATTCACAATGCAAAAGTAAATTCCAGAGAAAAACATTATCGTATTTTATAAACATTCCCTATGTATATAAGAAATAATGAAATTTTACAATAAGATTGGATAAGAAGAGATAATAAAAAAATAAAATAAATCTTTTTCATCAGATCAAATACACAAGAAAAATATAATTAATTCAGAAATAAAAAAAATGCATAATTTTTTATAAATAAAATTCGGTGCATAAAATTACAAAATAAAACGTTTATATTCGCGGAAAGTTGTAAAAGGCATCGTCTTCAAGATTGAGTGAAGAAGAGAAAAGGAAATGAATCGTTTATTTAAAGAGGAAGATGTTAGAGTACGTTAAGCTTTAAGTTTTCTAAGTATTTTCGCTAAATACATGCATAATATGTAAAGAGTATGCTAAAAAGTCATTTTTCATTGTAATTATCACTATGCTTGGTGGTCAGATTAGTGTCGTTTGTAGAATGAAATGACAGAGTAATAATTAAATGGGATATAGTAAGCCATGGTGAAATGTTTCAAACAAAGACATTAGACACCAACACCACAAAACCATGGGAATAAAATTAGATGGTCTCTTCTTTTCTGTAAACCAATGCACAAGTGATTCTCGGAAGAGATTGTTTTAAAAATCAAGACAATTACCTAAACGAGCTACTATTATACAGAATTGTAGGTAAAGCTAGAAAATTGCTAGAGGTGAACCATCTTATACACGGCATATTCATTTCTTATTAGCATGAAACAAACGTATTATTTAAATCAAAACCCGTGCAATTAATATTTGGTATAAAAAAAAGGAAGAAATGAAATTATACAAAACTGGTTTAGAATAACGAATTGAGACTTCCGTTTGAAGTAAAAGAATGCAGCAATAAACTATGAACTCTATAATCGATAAGTAGAAAATGGAAATAAAAATTACCGACCGGAACCGGACACCAAGCGAGGCCAAGATGGTGGACTCAGAGATAGAAAAGGGGTTAACGAAACCGCCACGGGATAAGCACGGAGTTATTTACGATCTATATGGCAAGAACTGTCTTATAAGTTATTTATTTTATAACAAGTATTCTTCTCTTTCTATCAAGTATGTATTAAAAAAAAAGGGATAAATTGGCAAATCCATTCCACACCTCTGTATGCAGTAAGTGTTGGTGCTAACCACGAAAGTCATCATTAAATTATAAGCGCAATTCATGTAAATCCCATAATAAATATATCAAACATTGACAAGTATGATCGAGTTAAAAGGAAACTTGCCCCAACAATTGAACAACATTCAGAATCTAAGCAGCCAAGAGCGTTGATGAGAAATGAACCCATCAGCCAGTCCAACCACTAACCATCACTGTCTACTTTGATTATTAGAATGTAATCCGATTGATATATGAGAAATGGGTAAGTCCGAAATAAAATATGCACATCTACATAAATAAGCAACAACTTACACACATTCCTCTTTATATTCGAATCTATTTCTACTTGTCGAAGACATTAAATGAAGTACATTCACATTGCACTACCATGCCAGCCAACAACGTACAGGTCATATTCATCGCCTAACCCTTTATACTTAATAATATTGCTGCTTGTTTAAATGAAAGAGAGAGTCAGACTATGCCTATTAAAAGTTATCGTCATCATGGTGGTAGTAAGTTAATAGTAATTATTGGAAACTGCAGCCCACAAGACAGTATTAAAAAGTCATTTAAAAATAATAAATTCGGTTGATTTTCATCGTGTTTTTGATGTTGTATGTAATCATAGATATATGTGAGGTTTGTGCAGCAAATTACATGCGGAAATATAAACTTCTATGTAATAGGATTTAATAAGATTACTCATTAGAACTGCACTACATTTATATTACAAAAAGAAATATGTATTTAGAGAAACATTCGCATGTTTTCGTATATGAATAAAAATTTATAGATTTGATCAAAGGTTGTAAATATATTTAAAAGAAGCCGTAATGAACGTAAAGTTTTTTATTTTATTTTTCATTAGTAAGAGTGAAGCTTTAAAACAAGCGAAATGCTCGCACAATTTTGTTTAAAGAATGGCAAGCAGCAAGCCAAATAATAAACATGATTTTATGGGATGTTTACTCATTGGAATTCGTAGTCACAAGGCTTGAGTTATTGTCAAGTATCCGAGTGAAGAGAGTAGCGGAAGCAAAATATAGTTATCTCCGAGTACAAGAGGCAGAGGGTCTGATTCTAAATTTACTAGAAATGGTATAAAAATGTTTAAAGCAAACAGTAACTTTAACATCGTTAAAACTGAATCCTTACCTTTCCCACAGTGAATCAAAACAAGTCTTATTTACTTAAAGGATCCGTATGTTTCTGCGAAGTGAATCTGATCTGGCTATCAAATGTAGAAGAATAACTTTGTGTCTGTATATACGCTTTGTTTTAAAATTATTTAATGTTCGACATGTGTAATGGGAAATGAAATCTTCTTATCTGAAATACGTGACTTGCAGCAAAACAGCATTTCTTTTTTAACATCGCCAGCTGAAGATTAAGTTGGAGCGGGTTAGTCCACCAATTTCTATACTAATAGGTATTAACGTCCAATTCGCACCGAGGCCATTTTAAAACTACCTATTATATTTTACGATCGCATAAAAACCAAATTCCTACTTGCTACAGACAAATATGTTCAAATATTTCTTCACGACCAAAAATATTTGAAAACCTGAACGCGCCAACATCTTTTATTTCGTAAGCAATAAAATGCATTATCACAGAGGAGTCGCGCACCTCTAAAAGTCAGCTATAAATTTAATAAGGTGCAATTTATGCCCTTCTGTCAATACATACTTTAAATATACCAATCGAGCAATAATAATCCTTTTAAAATATAGAAATTTTTCATTCCAATTTAATTTCTTCCATCTATTGAATGAATTATTGGATGTATTCATTTTTTTGAATGATATTACTGTTAGGGCCCTACGTATTTCTAAAATCTATCATAGATGCCTATTTGTCTGTCAATAATTCTCATGAAAACATCACGGAAATACTTTTAAATTTATACTGAAATATTGACAGTAATCGATTGTAGGTATGTGCAGTACAATTCGGTCGTGCCAATGGAATGAAAAAGACGTTCCAACCCATCAAATAACTATATTTTAATGCACCAGTTAAATCACAATGCGCGTCACATGATATTTTAGATTAATATATAAGTATTTTATTGTCCGATTGACTTTTTACCAAAATAAAAGGTCACACTGGACTGTATGGTCAGTGAATTCGACGAGCTAAGGGCTGCGATCACGAAAAGGTTACACGAAATAATGCCATCTGTTGTACACAGTAATTTCTTTACAAAGATGGTACTTAACGAATTAATTGTTATCAAAATAAGAAAAGTATTGAAGAAAGAAATAATTACTTATATATATATTGAGCGAGAGAGCAAATAAATAAGAAAATTGCAGCTACAGCTGTAGATTAATTAATAAAATCTTCGGACTGGAATACTGTTCGAATTAGCAATTAATACTAATTTGCAGTATCTCAAATAATATGATGAACTGATCGTTATGCGCTCACTGATTCAGAAATCGTGCTCTAATCGCCACAAATCTTTCGTTCACGATTATTTATATACTACACTTTTAAAAATTAATAAACTCTCCCTTTTGTTCATTAAAAAGAGAAGGAGCTATAGGTTTTTATTAAAATAAAACCAAAATCCACAGCCACTTACCAGCAACAAATTAATTGTGTATCAAATCGCATAAACATTTGCAAACAACATAAAAAAAAGAAAACAACATATAAAGTTAGTGGTTAAATGATTGTTATCCTTGTCCGTACTTAAGAAGCAAATTCAACTACCAGAAGCTAGCGTGTCGGTGTTTAACTTCATCTACCTAACCAATTTTAGAACCGCAAAAAACTATTTGTGTGCTTTTAAATAGCTCAAAGTACCATTGAAGGTAGTTTTTGAAATAAACGTTTTGAATTTTTGCATGCTGCTACAATTTATATAACGTTCTATCTACGTGTATATATCTACTATTTATCTATTAATCCATATCTATAATTAAAATAATGTTTTTAATTAACGTAATACAAATAAATACGCGCACGTTGTAATAGAAAATGAAGTGTTTCTTTAAATTAGAATTCATTAACTAAAGGTAGTAGTTAGTTAAAAGTAGTTAAGAAATTTGGAAATTTGGGCGTACACCAATGATATAAATCAGATTGATACTGAGCAAAAGCCTCAGGTATATGTATACATATACATAAGAAAAAATAATTACTAAACCATCTTCTCTGGAAATCACTATCAATTACAGATATTGTAGATACAAGAAATGAATTAATCAATTTCTTTGTTGGTGTTTTTATGGCCTTTATTTATTTTAATATGCAGTTACTGTGCCATTCGAAATTTTGAATGTTGGAGAGACAACAATAGACAGCTCAGGTATAAAATTGAATAATTGGAAGGTAAAGCAATTGAGTGAAGTTAAAATTGGCACAAAATACCTAAAAGGTTTCTCTGAATGGTGCAACGTACTTAATAAATCGCCATAAGCCTGATCGGAACAATACACAATCCCAAACAAGCATATTTCTCTTAAAACGTGTTTCTCTTTATCTTTTTTCGGTTAAAGATATTAGCATTGCATTGCAAAAACTTCACAGATAATTAACTTGCCAATAATCATTTGAAAAAGATCGCGCGCTTTCAGGAATCTCAATGTGGTTGAGGCAAAGGCGCGCTACAAAATAAATGTCTTTTAAATCATCTGCAAATCGTGTGCAAATGAGAATGTCTAGCACATAAAATATCTGTAGCCAAAGTTCATAAATTTATACCTTACAAAAATTTTACTATACATACTTATATTACTTTGAAAATATCCGTTGTGTGTGTTTGTGTGTATGTGATACAATATAATACTGAACCGCCAACACATCTCTAAAGACTCCTGACTTTCCTAAAACCCACTGCTGCATTATGCATTCATTCAGAAAAAGACACATATAAACACAGGCAAAACATCCCAAGAACAAATCATAAGAAACAAAATACATCTAACACGTTTACGACAAAAAAATTGGCAACTTTTTAGTTGTAAACTAAAAGAATGAAAAAAAACTCTAACTGAACCGCAGTCAGGTATATAAAATTGGTTAACAGACGTATAATATTACAATTAAATTAAAAATTGTATAAATACGTGTTATATAAAACGGCTATTTGTGTTTTAATTTATTATGTTTCCTTTAGTGAAGGTGGAAAGTCTAAAGCACGCCTGAAGATAAATAGAAAATTTCTTAAACCGGAGCTGTTTCGAGATTGTGCAAATCTAGAAGTCTACATAAATGCTGTTTTAAGTCAAAACATGCTTTTAAATATTGCATAGAATGGCAACCTAAGCATAATTCATGATCACGTTCCCACAGCTATATTTTGACTCAATGTAAGTGTCGATTCGCTTAATAAACTTACAGGTAATCTGATAGATATAAAAAAATGTAAGAATATAACTCACGCGTTATTTAATTAATTTAATACCTGCCTCTATGGCAATAAATTTATTGATGATTATTATTATTATATTTGTAATAATTAACAATTAATGTTCATCATATAATGCGTACAATAATCAATTTATATCTATTATATTTTATAGTTGTACTTGTAATGAAAATAGGTTTTTTTTCCTATCTGAATTATTCTTACTACATAAAATAAATAATAATGAATATGCTGTTTAACAGGCTATATACGTTCTACATATTTAGTAATAATAATCATTAAAACAACGTACAGACACGTCCTATACGACACTAACTTTGGTAGTAGCGTTATCTTATCAAATTTATATAGAAGCATTTAATAGATTTCTTGATCTTGCTCGTATTACTAATAAAGCCTTTAATCTAACACTAATTATAAAATAAACGATTTCTAACCCCATTCCTTGCTACTGATTATCCTTAGAGTGTACAGAAAATAATTTCTATTCAATTCGAATCGAAATAAAAAAAACTAATCGAGAGAAAGCTAAATCACGAAGTGTTCACTTCAATTTCACGAACATGACTTGGTTTTCGTTTCTTTTTGCTTATTTGGCAAAATATTACGAAGAATTTTTATTAAACATCTGCTGTATGTTTTACATTCGAATTTTTATTTTGGTAAATTATATGATAAATAAACTTTTGCAGGAATATTTTTTCCCTCATCGCAAAAAAATGATAAGTTATCAATTAATCAAACCGTATAATAAATCGATACGTAACCAATGTCAATATTAATTCTTAACATCTTTATTTTTTTATCATGGTAGCTGGTGAATTGCTTTTTCGCTGAAAGACATCAATCTTTTGAAAGTAAATAACTGTTCTTTTTATAATTATCACACAAAATCTTCCAAAAAAATATTTTTTTTCCGAAAATAAAGAGTAATTTTGTTTATTATGCCGTAAATTGATATAAATATTTTGTAAATACTGTAGGTAACAAAATAAATGTAAATGCAACCCTAAATAGGTAAAATTATAGACCAATTCTAGAAATTTGAGTCTCGCTATTGTATTACTATATATTTAAAATTTTATTTTTTTATAACAGACAATGTTATAAAATTGTAGATTTTTTCAGGTAATATGCTATTGTATATAAAAAAGGTATAATTGTCTAGTTATAAACTTATTTAAATAGGCTTTTATTTCATGAAATTTGCCGCAAATTTTATTATTTATTTAAAAAAATCAAATAGATTATAAAAACGTTTTTGTGATATGAATATTCTACAATTCATAATGAAATAAAAACATAAAATTATAATTAAAATATTATTGTAATTTAATTGAATTAAAATATATAAAGTTTCTATTAAATATTTATAATAGCAGTAAAATAAAATCAAATTTCCTGATGAAATTTCATGCAATAAAATCTATAATTTGAAAATTTCATATCAGTTTATCCCAAGATTTAAATATTTATTTAATAAGTGATTTGCAATTGAATTTGATACTTATATTGAGATTTAGATGAATATTCCATATCTAGCATGTGTTGTATCGCGCCAAGAGATTCAACTAAGAATAAATATCCTTTCATTGTACAAATAGTGTAGTTGGAAGCTAAAATTCACCAATTTTAGTTACTAATAAGACTTGCACTCAAAATTGCATTACCGTTAATTCAAGTAAAATTTAATTATTCTGAAGTTAGATTTCGATTCGGTTTAAACTAAAATTCAAGAGGTTAAGCTTCACGACATATAAACGCTATATATTATGTACAAAATTTGATGGATAATGAAAAATAGATTAAAAATCTTTCAGAAAATTTAATTTTTAATATAAAATATGTATGTAAAATTGGATATGTAAAGCAATCCAAGCACAAAAATAAGATTATGTGATAAGTAAGAAACAGGAAATTTGGTTTTTGATGAATTTATGAAAGAATATCCTTCTTTAATTAGTTAAAGGATAAATTTCGATATTTTTTTTATCTAGAAGGGTATTGCAGTAAATACAAAAAAATCACTAAAATTATTTATAGCTATTCGTCGACAATAAAAGTTGAAAAACCTTTTATAAGCAATAGCAATAATAAAAAAATGTAAATTTTGTCTTTGTTATGATCATCAGCACAATTACTATTTTTATTACATAATCGCAGTCAAAGTCAATGTCAAAAAAAATTCTTTTACAATTTCTTTTTATTCAACATTTTTTATTATAACCATTACTCAATCTTCTATCAAAAATATTATATATTTTACTGACAAAGAAAAAGTTCTCCTGAAACTAATAATAATAGAAATTCAGTTTTATTATTTGATTAAAAATAACTTGACAATGTTTATTTTTCCATTAAATTATTTCATAATATCAAAAAAAGTGATATCTTTGATAGGAGAATGAAATGTGTGAAAATTTTATAAACACGCGCTTGCGTTTGTTTATAATCTCTAATGTAACTGAATAATTCTATATGGTTATGAAATATTCATAAATGTAAATTTAAATATAGTAACGGTGATAAAAAAATCAACTATTATATTATTTTATTGTCGTTTTCCCAAAAAATATGATACGCTTTTATCGGATTTTCCAATAATTCTTTCCAAAAAAAAGTAGCACACAAATGGTAAAATCGTTTTTCCTTTCTTTTATCGTTAGAAACAAAATTCGACAGACTTTTTTAAATTTTACGACTGAAAAAATGGCATTTCAACGAGTGGTGAGGCTAAAAAAATGAATTTGCGTGTGCGAACTTGGCAATTTGAGATAATTCGACCATTTTATACTGTCACTAATGGATATTTTATGCGACCACTCCTGCTATTTTGATCAACTAGCATCAGTAAAAAAATCACACCCGACAATCTTTATTCGCAATATGTGAATATAAAGATTACATATGTTTATGATACACCATAAACTTTTAAAACGTTATTCTTGTGTGTTATTTTTCTCATTTCATTTCTTATCTAAAATAGAATATGTTGATTGATTATAAAACGGAATGAATTTATTTACTACTAAAACAAATGAGAGATTGTTTGTTGACGGGAGTAGTTATATATATATATATATATATATCTGAAATCAGGCCAAACTTCAATAAGTAATAACTTCTAGACCAATAAATTTAATATTCATTTTCATTTAGAAAATTTCCTTAGATAAATAATAAATTTATTCGTGTAATTTTATATAATGTCAATCAAAAATGTAATTATTATTTGTTTAAAAATTACTAAATATGTTTGATCATAAACCTAAAAAAAGACTTTGTTTATGATTTATGCAAATTACAATAACCAGCAAACAACACCCACACAAATTATTACAAATACAATCACCAAATTCGTGCTAAATCTTGATTATATTTTGAATTCTTTAAAACAGTTTGAATGAAATTTATTTATCGTAAAATGGTTGCAAATATACGGTCAATTTTTTGTATGGTCTGACAATTTGGTTAGCATTTATATATAAAAATTTAATAACGTTGTATGTTAACGTGTCTATACATAATTTATAAATTGTTAACAAACATCAAATGGTTTCCCTAAACCGATATCCTCAAGCAAAGAAGACTGAACTTGCTAGTCTACAAATAGGTTTTTATAATTCGTGAAAATAATAGATTTCCCCTTGTAAAATTATGCAAATTGCTGGTTTATTATTATTAAATGTCAAATTTTGATTCGCAACACGAAACTGATATTAATTTTAATAAGAACGTACACATATATGAAAATATTAGAATATGAAATTTTGTCAGCCAATGTTGTGGAAAATTTCGGGCAAAACATTTCAGAATCCCTAAAGGCTTTACAATTCCATTCAGCCATGACCAATATAAGCAAGCAGAAAAATCAAATAAATTTTAAATTTTGATTTTTTGCTTGTCTAAGCTTATTATGTGAGAAACAACTTAGCCTGCAGCAGGAATTAATAGGACGCTGAGGAATAGATGCCAAAGGATATGGAAATCTAAACAAATGCATTAACAAATACAATTATTTTACGTTTTTTTTTCAATTTCGGACTAATATGTAATTATTTTTTATGCCTTTTTTCGATATTCTTTATAGCAGAAATGTCACATAAAGATTATATAATAAAAATTTCATTGTTAATGAACAAGTGAGTTTAAATTTTTACAAATTACTTAAGAAAATACAATCAAGGTTGTTATCGGTAATATAAAATTAACGTTTAAATCGTTTGTTAAAAAATTAACCACTATACAATCCACCTACATAAAAATATCTTTCTTATTTTGTAACATTCATACAATAAATATGTTAAAATTGAATAAAGTAAGAAATTGGAAAATAATTTATTGCAAAATGTCTGACAAGTCATAACTAATAAACAATATGTGGCTTTTGCTCAAAGCTTTATTCAAGTTTGAAGGTGTTTAAAAATCAAAACTGCACAGTTACAATATGACTAACGGGCAATTGGAAATATGTTCATATGTCCTATATAACATTATTTATAAACGTTCGCCGCATGCAAAATATGAATTTGATGAAAATAAAAGTGTTAAGATTAAGCGGCATCTATTGTCGATATGCATAAATCTTAGAAAAAATTTAAATTGCTTTAGCATTTAATGAATGTATGGTAATTGTAAATACTTAACATAGCTATGTAGGTGTACGGTTAATTGTCATTTCAAAATGTATAATTTACAACCATTTACAATTTTTTTTAAATATTTCCTAATAATCAAATGAATTAATAAAACTTTTTAATTTTTTTTTTTTTGATTAAGTGTGTGTGGTGTAAATGAAAAACGTTTGTTGGAATTCATTGTGAATGTAGCGGACTGTTTACTTTTTTTTTATTTACCTCGAAAGACAAGCAAAGGTGCAAGAAAACCAGAATTCCTCTAAGATGTTTAAAGTTGTTGTTGTTATTATGACATTCTCGCTTTCAGCGAGCAAACGGTCATTTTGAAACAAGGCTGGTCACTTTTTTGTGCAAACCAATTTTATTAACAAGAAATTCGTTTCCGATTGAAAATATGTTCCCTTTGTGTGTTGAAATTAGATGCCATTGTTTCCTATCATGTTTTACATTCTGACATTTTTTTTGTTGTTGTTTTGTTTCGCTTTTGCATTAATTGGTATGGTGCTGTAGCAGTTACCTACCTACGCGATTTGTAATTCTTAACCTTTTTTGTGTGTTGTCAACACGATTTAGTTTAAGCAAATATCAATTTTGTTTTAACCGAAATACAAACCGATAACTCTTCAGTGGTTACAAGCAACTCTCAAACTCCCTAACCGGCAGTTCAAATCAATCTGCTACACAAGCGGTAACTTGTTTTATGAAATTCTTCATCTCTTTAATATAGCTACCACCATCAAGGAACAAAACTCTCATTCCACAGTCACAATCTGTTGTCATGGTAATTATCAGGGATACCTTTATATAGGGAAATATTTCACTAATAAACTTCTAACTGTAGCGCAGACCAAACATTTCAAACTTTGTCAATGTTTAATAAGCGCACATTCACATTGAAACAAACATCAAAAGTAAAGCTTTTTTTGATAGTATTTTAATCGGATATAGTAGACAGATCTCTCTATTTACAGTTTCATTTAAATGTGAAGCGGATAATTTATATAATGTAATTATGTTGTTCCACCTCAAAGTGTCATTTATAACTCTTCTACCAATTAAACTAATCGCATTTCGGTAAATATTAATCTTGTTTTCAAAAACTAATTTGTTCGTTATTTATTTGGCAATAGTCGATAAATTTTTTCTTATAAATTTTATTTTATCGAGAATAATCTAATAAAAAAAGTTTTGTAAATGATTTGCGACGGTAATGATGCATTAACATGTATCTGGTAAGTGAGTACTGTGGCTTTGATTTATCGTCCCAAAATGGGAATAAATTTCTTGAATATTATTTAAGAATTTTTTTTTAAAGAAATTTCTTTGTTCACACTTACATGCTATTTGTTGTATTCCAGTGAACGTGAAATGACTTAGAGCATGTTGACTCTGTGCAAAGAAGTACTGTTTCCAAACAGATGAGAAGAACCACAGTCAAACATGATGTTGCTTTGAATCCGGGTAGAATTAGCCCGCACTTTTTAACTAATACGGCCATTTCAACAACCGCAACACAACACACGTGGACACTATTCAAACAAATAAACAATTAGATAAATACATAACTATTATATTTAAACACTAAATATTTTATATTAGTTTATCAACTATGATGCTTTATAGTTTATTTGTTTTTTAATTTTATAATGACTGAATGAATAAACAAAACAATATAAAATAGGTAAACTATAAACAAATTGTATGTTGAGTTATAACTGGTTGTAGAACTATTCTAGTTTTGGTAGTTGGTTTTATTGAAAACTAATTGATGTAAGTTCACAACAAGTGCACATGTTTTGTTTAAATCGCATTGTTGACATTAAGGAAAGTTTACGCGCGGTGACGTCGTTGCGGTGGACGTCGCTGTCGATAACAACCGATACTTTCTAACGTCGAATACGATCTGCTGTTCCCGTGGTGCGCTAACCAAAGCGCAACTTCCCCGCTCCTCTGAAGCGGCGATTCGTTCCCTTTCGTAGAAGAGTCGGAATAAACTGGCAGGTGATGTGCAAGCCTGCAGGTAGAAATGGTGAGCGCAGAATGCAGCCGAAGAGGTGCTCATACTATGGGTTATAGGTGGTAAGGTGGAGAGACTTATGCATCTTTGCTTTTACGACCGGCTTCAACTTCGATTTGGTTTGGTATGGCATGCAACGTGTACTTCTTCCATTCGGATTTCTCTAATAAAACATACGATCATGTCTGCAATCGCAATCGCTTGCTCGATCAGAATGCGTACTGGTTTATGGAGAACGGGATAGCTTATGCCAAATATCTCGATAATAACCACCATTAATTAGCCCCAAAGCATATCCAGAATCGACAACAGCCGTCTCACAACCTTACATCGCACCAGGCCATCTATCTTACTGGGGGCGGATTCGCATTCGTACATCGTTTCAGTATCAACCCCACATTCACATAACATCTGCATATACAAACTTCATCTTTCACGTATAATATATACATCCATGCGTAAATCTTTTCGCACATACTTTTCAATTCCTATCTTTACCGCGATGCCAAACGTTAGATTCATTTGTTCAATTCGAGAAATGACCAAACAAAGGAAACTAGCAACTAAAACGTCAAAACTCCTACATATATGAAACCCTACCTTTTCAAAGCACGACTCGCCGACAAAGTTTTGCACCAATTAATATCAGTAATGGTAATGCAAGTATATATGTATACACAAACATGCTATTAGATGTCTATGAAGATTACTAATATCCTCATGTTGTAAAACCTTTGTGTTATTAATATGCTTGTGCTTAAATGGTTTCATTCATTGACAATATTTTTTCGCCAAAACCTGCCTCAAATATGCAAAATACACATATCAAATTGATCCAATTAATAAGAAACTTTCTGGTATCTCAGCAATTAAAATTGAATCCATTAAAATGATATAAAAACAGACCATTTTTTTTATCAGATTACATTTGATGATAAGATAATAATGTGTTACAATATAAAAGAATTCATGAATGGTTGTCATCAGTATCGAGCGCGTTTCATGCTGATGGTCACATCAAATCGGTCTTGCTCATCAAACTCAACCCCAATTCTTGTTTCCTCTTTGATTAGTTAACATTTACCATTTGAATGTGATTTTATATAGACTAGCATTTTCCTTCTAAATCCAAGTTTAATTAACACTAAAGCCACTTTTCATTGATTCCACTGAACATGGATGTATCAATGCGTATATCACATTTGCACTTTAGAAATCTTTATAGAAATGTTAAAACATTCCACAATTCGCTTATCTATGAAATAAATTAGATTAAATTTCTATATCTGTTTACCAATTCAAACAAACAAATTACTAATTAAATTTGTAGTTTTGTAAATAAATAATTAATGACAACAGGTATCTATAATTATAACCTATAAATATGCCCTCTACTTATAATGCGCACATACA
>JAODFZ020034837.1:0-18548 GCA_027574845.2 Deinopsis erosa
TCGTGATTTAAATTTACCGCCTTTCGTTTTAGTACCACATCGGGTTTCAAGACGGCGCTGACGGTTGTGCTTTTTTTTAACATGGGAGCTGGTACTCTTTTAGTTGTTTCTCTATGGTCAGAATCATTCTTTAGTGAAGTAGCAAAGTATACGTTCCGTACTATTAAGTTTAAAAATAATAAGTAAGAAGAAAAAAATGGGTGATCTACAGTTTAATATACATATGGTGCACGAGAATTTTAAGAAATCGTTGTGTGAAGAGAATGACGTTACATTAGAAGAATATCTAACAAGCTATGAAGAATTAAATAAGTAAACAACGACAACAAACAAACATTTTTATTCATATTTGGTAAACAAATATATTTGTAGATTTTTCTCATTAATGGGATCGTTATTCACCTTTGTGAGTCAAGATCTGCAAGCGAAAATAAATATATTAAAGGAATTGCTGAATAAGGACAGGGAAAACTTCAATTCAGCCCTAAAAATGATCAATTACGAGAAAGCGAATGAGTTATTAGCGAAGAAAGATTACGTATCGGGAAGTAGGACACTATTACGTCTGCATAGAGGTTTAGGTAAGTCTCTACTAACAAGACTAACAAGAGTTTCTTAAAAAAATTCAAAAATTTGCAGACTTTATTCGATTATTTCTAAGAAAACTGTACGATCTAGAGGATAGTGATTACACGGGTGGTGTATGTAGGGAAGTGTACGACACCACATTAGCACAACATCACACCTTTTTGATTGTGGCTGGTGCTAGGCTGGCAATGAAGTATCTACCAACTAAAATACACTTATTCACGACGGTCTGTAATAATGATGATGCATTTATGAGGGCTAGCTTAGAGATTCTGCCGGAAACGCTTGAAACCATTGAACAAGTATACAATCGTATTCAGCATTTCTATACTGAACACGATTTACATTCTTTGCCTTAAATGTGATATAAATAATTAGCCAATTAGATGTATAATATGTGCAGGGTTGACCTAAACGCCTAAATCGTTTTAAGCACTATTAAGGGACTCTTTAGCAATTTATTTATAGCAAATTATGATTTTCGCCATTTGTATCCTCTCTACAGTAAAAATGGCCTCACAAAAAAATCGCTAATTTGCTTTGGAATTCGTCATTTAATTGAAGAGTACAAGAGTACGCTATGTTTGTGTTGTATGTTGAATCATAGACGTAATAATTTTGATTTAATGGATAGAAACCAACATACCCGGTGATATATGTATAAGCTTTTTTATGTAAAAAAATATGATAATATGAAATTCCATTTTTAAGTAAACAAAACAACGTAATCTACTAAAAAAAACTAATTTTTCTTATATCGCGCAAATTTGCTTTTTCCTTTGCTCATATATTTCGGCTTATCATCTAATTTATTCGTTTGCTGCTTAGTATGGAATACATTGTATAATTCGGCCGCATCCTTTGCATTTCCAAGTATCTCCTTTAATTCATTCTAAAATCGTTTAGAAATTAATTTTCTAGTAATTCAATTTAGTAATATTAAATACCTGTGATAGTTTCATAGATTCTTCTAAATTGGTGCAGTTCCTCATGAACGCATCGATATTTTTGCTATTAATTCCTGGCAATTGTTGCACAAAATCATAAATATCCCGATTGTATTTCGTCTCAACGATATCTAAATCTAAATCGGCGACGGCCATTGCATGCGTACAATCTGGTTGCTCTTTATCTTGCTACAAAAAAAAAATTAGTAAAAACATTGTATTCATAATTTTTTCTCTATATTGTTTAAGAGTTTTGTTTGTATGCTAACTTTGAGTTCATCGAAGAGTTGCGCTGTCGCTAGCGGACTCGGACTCCATATGATCTTCAATTTCGGAAAGTGTAAGGTGAGCAGCTGCAATTTCTCCAATACATCGAAACGGCTTGCATCATTTGATAGCATCAGATTGTTCTGTTTAAAAAAACATATTTGTTTCATTCATAGCATGATGCTAAGAGATGTGTGTGTACCTGCCAATTAAAGTGTCGTCGCGGATCGAATTCAATCAATAGCATGGGTTTCGCATAGCAACGAAACATTTGTGTGCATTGTTTGTGTAGGCGGCCCGAATTCAAGGAGCCTATCAGGTCCGATACGCTTTTACGTTCCACACAAATGTCCTTTGTTAGAATGTAATCGCCCACCTATACACACACAATAATGAATAATAAGCGATAAGCGTAAAATGTTTGATTATTTCACACGTACAACATGTAAAACGTTTCATAAAGTCACCTATATAACCTAGATAGAAATAGTGTTGCGTATTGAGTTAACTTTTTCATCTATTCACTCTCCATCTAGGTTATATTACAAATATCACGTACGGTAATTTGCAGCGGTTCCAAATCAATGTTTTGTTTATATATTAATACAGGCAATTCGCTTCTAAATTCACGTATATCAACAATAACGTAACGTCGCGATGGATTCTCCTCTTTATTACCGCCATGTCGCGTGTTTTCCGCATTCGTTTGCCTCGCACCACGTTGTAAGGCGATACATGTATCGAATTTGCCGTCCTGATCCTCTGCTATCACCATACGCTACGAAAATATTAGTTTTTTTTAAGATATACTACAATATCGCAATATACGCACCGATTTTGTGTTAATTAGAAAGTCGAATGCCTCCTTTTCGCGTCGCAAACTAGTCAGATAGCTTTGCTCCTCCACCGTTTCGGTGTGAATGAGAAAATATACTTTTAATGGTTTGCTATTTCGACGTCTCGCCTCGTATACCTAAAAAAATAAAAGAATTAATTACGTTTTCTAGCATTTTCATTATAATTTCATGCATTTTACTGCTTTTTTTTCGCAATAATTAAATTGAACAGGACTAGATTTTGTTGCATTCAATTACATACTTCAATTTGCCGTACTGCCATCACATCGCATTGATACATAATCACGAATTGCGGCCGGATTTGTTCGAGGGTGCGTTGCAACGATAACGAATCCTCATTCTCCTTAAACGTTTGTATGATTATTTTAGGCGAAGACGTATCTGTATCATCCAAAATATCAATCTAAAAACAACAAAATTAATTCACATTTACTTATTATTAGATTAATGTAATAATTAGATACATTCTCAAATTTCGTTTCATTCAAATCCGCTTGTTGTGACATTGATAGCACATACGAATTCAATTCCTCCTCCATCAATGCATCCTCCTCTTTCGCTGTCTTTTCTTGTGCAGTTGATGTGGAAGCCGTTGCTGCTGCTGCCGCCACTTTATTCTTCATTACTTGTCGGTGCTGTTGAAATTGAAACGATTTCTTAATTTTATCCACTTTCACATTTTTATCCAATGCGGAATTGAATAAATACGATTCCGGGCCGTTCGTTAATAACTGCAACACGCATTAATGAAATTCGCTTTGAATTATCGTCTGATTGGATGCGAATACTTGATTTAGTTGATAACAGGTGCGTTTATCTTGACATAGAATTAAAACGTGATTAAGTTGGGCATCGCTTTGAAGGCGAATCTCATTTGGTAGTTCAACTTTTAGTAATTCCGAGAGCGTATTCCATTTCGGACCAAATTCCGGATTGAATTCCCCATTTGGGGTGTACACTAAACGTTTAGCATGTTCGAGTAGATGATCGGCCGCATCATCGAACACCCAATACGTATTTATTGCATATTCCTTTGCGTAATAGCCTTTCAGTTTCGCATAGAATGACACTACATCTTCATTAAACAACAATCTAAAAATATCAGAACTTAATTAATCGAAAAACGGCAGTAAAATGCGTGAAATTAATGAAAATTAAAAATAGTTGCTAGTAAAGACATCTATGGGCTGACTACCCTACTACTAATTCGCCTATATCTTGCAATTCACTAATTAATTGTCGTTTTTTAAATAATTAGCGTTGCTAATAGTGTGCGCTCAAGACTTACATAATTAATTGATTGAGATGTTCCAATTCGCTAATTAATTGATGCGTTTTTGGGCTTAGTTGATGCCGTATGCCATCCAATTGAGATTGTAGCAATTTATGGAATTTCTTCGTTAAGCAATTCTCAACGGTCACTTCCTTTAATGAAATTGCGATTAATTTGCAAACTACGTATATTATACGACTTACCTGCATCTCAACTGTTTTATTAATCTTTTTAATCTCTTTTATCACGAAATTCATTAAATCTAAGAAACACGTTTGCACTTTCTTCATCGTTTCCGATATGGGCACGTGTAGTTCAATCACTTGCGGCTGAAAAGTGAATGGGAAGGTGAAAAATTGAATAAATTACTCTAGAAACGTACTTCTTGCTTTTTTAGGCTTCTTATCACGGTGGAATGGAAGCGTGGCCATATATAAAGCTCCTTAACAAATATGGTGCGCATTGTGCGCTCTACAGAAGCAAAATCCATCATAAAACCTTGCGCCGAACTTGAAAACGCCTTTATGAAGCCAGTCTGCAATCGAAATTCATATTACTCATTCGCTACACCTTTGAAAATGCGTCTACTTTATTGTTTTCACGATACAGTCGCAGGATTAATGCTTCCTGATGGCTTTCTAGAAGCGTATGCGCTCTCAGCACAACGATTCCGGTGATTTTCTCGATTGGAATTCGCTTTTTTAGCATATCCACCACTAAGACACGTGTTGTGACAAAGTGCACACCTCCTGATAGATATAAATCTTGTCTAGAAAACAAATTAGCTTCAATTTAATGCAATTTCATAGCAGCAGAAACTCACCGAACTGAGATGTTTGTTGCTAAATTAGTCGAGTGTACATTATTCTCATTATTCAATTTCTCTTTCAAATACCTCTCCTCGTATTCGGTGCTTTTAATTACCAACACCAGATTGGCAGGATCGCAATAAACTTTTAATAAATTCGTTAAAACCACATCCATTACTAAACCCCTTCGGACAAACATTAGATTTTTGTGATGTAAAGAAAGATGAAACTTACTTTGCACACACGACAAGTCCATCCTGATGCAATAAATCTAAGAATATTTGCGTTTCATATTCTAACATATTCTGATTTGTTAATAAATCTTCTAAATCCGTTGGAGCCATGCTTTAAAATTGTTATAAATAGAGTGAATTTAGCAACTAGTGAGAAACGTGTTACCAACCCACCCATAGATATAGTATATATAATCTAGATTATGAACTCGGTTGCAAATAAAATAAAACATCTATTTAAATGTAAGTCTATGATCAATCTGACAGACGAAGTACCAACCTATAGTAATTGAATAAATAATTCGTTAATACAATCTATTAATTTATCAAAATTAAATAATTTTACTTAATATGCTAATACTAGTTGTTTACTTTCATATTTTATATAAAACAATACATGTATTATGAAATACACTATGAAATGCATAGTGTAGCATTCTATTTAAATTTAATTCTATGATTAAATTCATAGACTTATTATATAACTAGACAACTAGAAATTTGTGGATTAATTTGATGGACGCAGCACCAACAAATAATTGTTAAATATAAATAATGTTCGCTAATGCAATATATTATTTATTAATCATTTGGTATAATTAATTAATTAATAAATAAAGTATAATTTTTTTGTAGAGTAGTTCATTTGCATTCGGTATAATTGGTTGCAGCTGTTTGCATTAAAGAAACGTCACAAACCAGCAGTAAAAACGTCAAAGTATGTTTTGGTTTGTCATTATTTAAAAACACAAATAACCAAATAATAAACACACACGATTCAAAATAGATGTAAATGAAAATGTTAGAAGACGAGATGAAGAAACCATTGCATGTGGAAGATTTACCTGACGAAGTATTAGAATTTATATTAGGCTTTCTGCCACCCTATGAAGATATTCGCGATTGCATGTTAGTCTCGAAACGATGGCGAAGATGTGCATTAAGTATAAAAACGATCTATTAAATAGATAAGTAAGTGTATATATAGTAGAATTGAAATGATTTCAGATGTGACAAAGATAAAGAAGCGTAATCTGAATAAAGCGATCACCGAATTCGACATCACATGGAAGTCGATCACACCGATAGCGATGGCGCCCACAATCACAAAACGTTATTCACATTCGGCGGCTGTCTATGAGAATTCTATGTACGTTTTCGGTGGATGTACGTGTTCCATGACCACATTCAACGATCTATGGCGATTAGATCTCTCTAAGAGGCAATGGGTGCGACCGTTAACGATGGGCACCTATCCATCACCTAAAGCATGCAGCACAATGGTCCGCTATAAAGATTTATTAGGTAAATATCGAAAAATGTATCATTTAGAGGTATCTGTTATGGTTTTTTTTTTCTAGTTTTGTTTGGTGGATGGACTTATCCACCTTCCTATCCCCTACATCAGAGTTTGCATTTATTCAACGAGCTGCACACTTATGACATTAATGCGAACCGGTGGACGTGTATTAATACGGCTGTGACGCCGCCACCTACCGCCGGCCATTCGGTGTCGGTGCACGGCCACTGGATGGTCATATTCGGCGGTTTGCAGCGCTCCAGTTCGGTGGTGCATTCGACGAAGACGAACGATATATGGAAATTGAATTTGGAGACGTGGAATTGGTACAAACAGGAAACGGAAGGTAATCCCCCGTAGTAAACGCATTTGAATAGCGATTTAGAAAGTACTTTTGAATCTGAATTTGAAGGTCATGTAAAGCCGTTGATGCGATACGGCCAATCGCAGACCGTACTCGACGATGAAAACGTTTTGATAATGGGCGGCTCGGGCGGCTCATCCATCTACTATTCAGATGTGTGGGTGCTGAATATGAGAGGGGATTTGTGGCGATGGATTAAAGTGGATGTGAGGAATGTGTCGGATGCGCCTAGCAATCTATGGTGCAATCCAGTCTGCAAAGTAAAAAATTTCGTTGCGTTTACTCATTAACTAAATTGATTAACTGAATTGATTTGTAGGTTGGCGATAAGGTGATTGTTTTCAGTCGAAGTAGACAGAGCACAACACCCCCCTTCATGTTCATCTCGAAGGGGGTGTGGGTGCCGCCCAGAGAGAACGTCGTGGTGGAGGAACAGCCCGCACGCCAGCAGCATCGCATCGATTTGGCGGATCGGCAGGTGGATAGGGATGTGAATGTGAATGGGAAACGCGGCACGCTAAAAGGGGTGAAACGGAACAATTCGGATCATGCGGTGAATAGAAATGATGGGGGTGAAGGGCCTAGTGGAGGAGGACGCCCAATTATTAATAACCCACAACAAGTAAATCTAAGAAAGAGTCTACTCTAAATCACTTAACTTACTAATTAACGTAATTTCTATGTAGAATGTTGGTTTAAGTATGGCGGCGTTTAACGATGCGAATGGGGGGAAGAAGACTTTATTACGCGCCGACATCAAGAAGCAGATGCGTCAGGATCGTATCCGCAAAGCGGAAAATGAGCTGAAAAAGATCTACAACATTAAAGGGAATTGGGTGCAGCCTGCTAAACCGAAACGCACCGTTCTCGGCATGTACGTCCTGGATATTTCGCATGCTCTCGATGCGAGACCTTATGTGTCATGGTTGCCGCTTAAAAATGATGGTCTGCAGACGGAGGGACCAGAAGAGACGGTGCTCTATACGCTGGTCGAAGGCAATTCAGAGCTCATAATGTTTGGGGGCATACAGAAGGACGCGAATTCGTTAACGACAACGAATCTCAGCAATCAGGTCTCAAATTCATTGCATTTCATTACAGCGCCCAGTTATGTTATTTGAATGATCAACTAACAACAACACAGGTGAAGAACTTTTTATTTATTACTTACATATTGCAGATTTTTGTAAAGAATGAGAATATATTCTATAATTTTGAGTAAATTTCATGTCATTACTTAAATATTGAAGATTTTAACGATAAATACATACAATTCAAAATGTAAGTGCATAAAAATGTGAAAAAAAAAACTCAATTTTCTATATGAAATGAACGGTTCAACGGCTCCAACGATTCACTTTCTAACTGTCTAATTTAATTAATTAGAGTGACATTTGTCATTAGCTACACTTTACACTACATTTCTATAAATTTATACAATGGAACCACCGCGGCCTTCTGCTGCTATCCCAACGGATCAAGCACCAAGGCAGTCCGTGGTTCCAATGGATCAACGTCAATCAGTTGAACCTACTATGGCAGTACCACAAGATCTAGCACGACAACCAGCTGGAACAGCTGTAGCAAGACAGCCGACAGCTGCAACGCTAGCCAGCCAATTTCAAGGCCTACAACCGCAAACGACAAAGCATGGAAGTCGGCTGAGTTTCGGGCATTGGAGTATCGGTCCAGGTGGCTATAGGAAACTGGTTGAGGAACCTGATCCATTGCTGCAACCGCGCAGCAGTATCCTTCTACCGCATCTACAACAATCAGAGAAGAAGTTCTTTGAGTTGGTCGCTGCGAACGATGTGGCGAGAGTGCGCGAATTCCTAGCGCAGAATACAAGTTTTAATATAAATTGCGTTAATTTTCAAGGCGTTAGCGCCTTACATATTGCGCTACAGAATAAATCTGAATCGATGGTTGAGTTCTTATTGGATCAGCCGAATATAGATATTGGAGATTGTGTGTTGCATGCGATACGCGATAATCAAATAAAGATATTGCAGCTTTTGTTAGATAAATTGCAGGAAACAGCGCCTGGTTTGGAGTTTGTTGGTGTAACGCACAGCTCGGACTTCCCTGATCATGTTACACCTCTGATTCTAGCAGCACAGTGTGGACACTTTGAAATAATCGAGCTGCTGATTGAGAGAGGTCACAAAATCACCAAACCGCATCCACCTGATTGTAGATGCGGGGAGTGCATTATGCACCTGCAGCACGATGATTTACTCCATGGGGAGACTTTACGTTTGAATTTGTATCGTGCGATTACCAATCCAGCGTATATTTGCCATTCAACGCACGATCCGATTCTAACAGCGTTCGAGCTATCGCAGGAGTTGAACGAGTGCAGTTTTATGGTTCCCGAATTTCGCACCGCCTACATGGAGCTGGCGCAAGAAATTAGCGCTTTCGCCGTGGAATTAATAGCCTGTTGTCGTAGCACGGAAGAAATGGATTTAATATTACGTCAAAAAAGCGGTTTAACAGCGCCCGGCTTAATTTTCCCTCGTCTAGTGCTCGCCATGAATTATAAGCAGAAAGCGTTCGTCGCCCATCCAAATACACAGCAAATGGTCGAAGCGGCCTTCCATGGGGATTGGTACGAGTGGAAGTATAAGCATTGGGTGATTCGCCTCATATACCCGGTTGTCCGCCTCATTCTGCTTCCATTCATGGCGATTATGTGCCTGCTAATGCCTAACCATCAATGGGTGAAGCATTGGTCCATTCCTTTAAATAAAATGATCACGCACAACGCCTCCTATTTCCTCTTCCTAGTCATCATCTTTCTCGAATCGAATTTGGATAAGACGGGACAGAAACGTGGTCCTCCCAATTCGGGACTGGAACCGCTGATTATCGTCTACGTGCTGGGATTTATATGGAGCAGTTTTCGCCTATGCATGATCCAAGGACCGAAGCGACACTTTAGAAGCCTATGGAATACGTTCGATGTGATCGCTTACTCGCTGTATGTGATAACGTTCGTTTTTTGGTTGGCCTCCTATATGGACGTTAAGCAGAACGATCAGGCTGATTTGGAGAGGAAGTATTGGCATCATCTAGACCCGGAGCTGATCGCTGAAGGTTGCTTCTCAGTCGCTGTCATAATGTCCTTTTTTCGCCTCCTATTTCTATGCCGTTTAAACTATTATTTGGGGCCGCTGCAAATATCGCTCGGCAAAATGTCAGCGGACATAACAAAATATTTAACGGTTTTCACGATTGTTTTGGTCGCTTTTTCAGCTGGAATGTGTCGATACTATCAATACTACGATGGTATGGTGCAGGTGGACGATAACGGGATTAAAACGGCGCAGGTCGGTTCGTTTGTGAATTTCGCTGGAGCTTTAAAGACGTTCTTCTGGGCTTTATTCTGCATGGCGCCGATGGAGTCCGCGGACGTTATCATCGAGAATCTTCCCGGTGAGAAGGAGAAAACGACGATTATTAATAAGCACGAATTCACCGAAGCTGTGGGTTATATTGTGTTCGGCGTATTTGAAGTGCTCTCGGTGATTATGCTCCTAAATATGCTCATAGCGACAATGTCGAACACGTTCCAGCGCGTTACCGATAACGTCGACATTGAGTGGACGTTCGGGAAGACTGATGTCTACATTGAGTATATGATACAGACGACATTACCGCCACCGCTTAATTTAATACCGACAGCGCACGGCCTATCGCAGATGATTGAATGGCTGCAGGTGGCTAGTAAGAATCCGCAAGGACGTGTAGCGAGATGTACGCCGACGCATTGCTGCTACATTGAGTACGACATCGATGAGCATATCGCGCGCGATTTTCCCATTCTCATGTCGCAACTGGTGCAACGCTACTTTCGCGAGAAAGACTCAAACATTGACACGTCGGGCGATGATATCGATCAGCTGAAAAACGAACTCGTCGAGCTGAAACAGTATATTAAGGAACTACTAGACTCGCGTAGAGTCAGTAGAGTCGATTAATTTTTACGTGTGTGTATATATTTATATATTTATAGAGTATAAACTTATTTACATTTACAATGAATGCTCGTTTTAAAAGCCGGCACGCTCTAAATTATGCAATTGTTGCGCCAATTTCTCCTCTTTCGTCTTACGCGCCTGTCCCAAGCTGCGCTTATTCAAATATTCTATGACAAACTTATCCACATCCAATTTACCATCGAGAAATTGCTCCGCTATCTTATCACTCACATTATTCGCTTCCTCAGCAGCCAATGCTAATTTATTCTGTAACATTTATATACATCTATACTTTTTTCGATAGAAGAAAGCATTTTCTGTAGGTGAATTGATGTTGAATTACCTTTATGCTTTTAGGAGAGTATTCTTCAGACAAATTCTGATAGGTAACATTTAGGTTTTCAGTCTCAAAGACGAGTTTCGTCACATCCTCGATGCGATCGTCAATGTCCTTATGCAACTCGTCCAATTCTTTGCGCTTATTCAGATTCGACACTACAAACATAACCTCAACTCGTATGCTTACATAAATTCTATGATTTACCTGCCAATTCCTCAATTTGCAGTATTAGATCATCGAGCAGCTTATTCGTCTCCTTATTCTGCGTTAGATTATCGAGAAACTCTTCGCGTCGCTCATCGCATTCATTTAGAAATTGCAATTCATCCAGCGACATTACATTCAGCTCGGGAAATGTTGAATTGCTTAGGGGATTGGAATGTATTGGTGGTGAAAAGCCTTGTGTGAAATAGCTGGGACTTGCTCGTCCCATCACATCACCATCACTAACTAAAAACAAGCTTAATTGATTGAATATTTCAAAGTTTCTAGCAAATTACTTCTGCATGGTGATGTTGAGGCGAGTGAGTCTTGTATTGGAGGCGGCGTTCGTTCAAATTCACGTATAATAGCTTGCACTACACGTCCCAAATCCGAATGTATCGTAAACTAAACAAAAATTCGCTAGAAAACACGTTACAAACAACGTAAATTACGTACATTTAATAAGCCAGGCGCACTAATTATTTCCCCATCGCTATTCACCCATTGATGGAAGAGTAAAGGAGTCACTTTCAACACCGGTTTACTCTTCGGAAAGTCCGCTTTCAATGAGACGTGTAAGGTGATATCTTTGCCGCCCGCTTTAAACAAAACTTGATATTCGTTGCCTTCTTGCACCTCAACAACACTACAAATTCAATTTTATTAAAACGTATTCATTGCAAACGCACTCACCTTACTTATCGTTAAATATTTTTAATGTGTTGATTTGTTTTTTACGTATCTCAGATTCTGTAGGATAAATTCTAGGTAACATTACATATAAAAAACGTATTTATTCTTCAGAGCGTCTTTTTAGAGGTTAGAAATTGTCAGCTGTTTAGTAATGGTAGGCAACCAATCGTACATGTCAACCATAGATATATTTTTATAACTAGATAGGGAACTTCGGCGAAAAAGTGAATTTTGAAGGTGTTACTCAATAATAATTAGAAATTGTTAATTTATGGCTAGATATTTATTCAAATATACTTCAAAAATACTATACGAATATAATATTTTGTAAAATCTATAATTCTAACGCGTAGTTTAAATGAACTACTCTTGTATCAAACTTACTTCCGTTTCGGAAATTTCTTGACGCGCATATTTTAGGTTAGTTTAATGAAAACTCATTTACATATTTTTAAAATATAAATGCTTTGAATATACGAAGCGATTAAGCCGCAATGTCGTTACGATGGAATTCCGACTTTTACATTGCAATGGAGCACAGAGATTTGCAAGCGAATGCAATGGCTGTAAACAATTCCGGATCATACGTTCTGCTAGCGGGGTAATTAAACAATTATTTAATGTGCTGTAATGTGATAAATGTTTGAGGATTCTAGACGCAGATATATAGCAATACGTAATTTAGACGATATAGAAATCGATACAACCAAAAAGTTTCCAAGACAAAGCAAATATGAGGTGGGAGCCGCCGAATGGAACCACACAAGCCATAATCACGAATTGTGCGTAATATCAGTGAGTATACACTTCAGGGATGCATAAGGTGTTCATATTTGTGTTGAATTTTAGTGTAATCATCGTTTAGAGATTCTCACATGGCGTTCTGGGGAGCTAACGCAAACGCATTCGCTAAAATCGCACACTAGAGTGATAACAGACCTGAATTGGCATTACCATGACCCTAATTTATTAGCTTCCTGTTCGGTGGACACTTTTATTAATATATGGGATTTGCGAGATCCGCGTAGGCCCACAATTTCACTGTCCGCCATCGCGGAAGCGAACCAGGTGAAGTGGAACTACTTGAATGGGAATCTGCTAGCCACAGCGCACGATGGCGATGTTAAGTTATGGGATTATCGTAAAAGCACAGCTCCAATTCTCTATATATCCGCGCATTTATCGAAAATTCACGGCCTGGATTGGAATCCGCAGGTAGAGACACAGCTGGCCACCTCCAGCCAGGATAATACAGTGAAATTCTTCGATATACACAATCCGAAGAAGGCGGAGTACGTGATGAATACGAATGCGCCGGTGTGGCGTGCACGCTTTACACCTTTCGGCCACGGCATGATGACGGTTGTCGTTCCACAATTGCGACGCGGCGAAAACAGCGTCCTACTATGGAATACGGCGAATCGGACAGCGCCAGTGCATACATTCGTCGGCCATAAGGACGTCGTCTTGGAGTTCGAGTGGCGAAAACAGAAGCAGGGCGATAATGACTACCAATTGGTCACATGGTCGAAAGATCAAACTTTACTGCTATGGCGCATTGAGCCCTACTTGCAGAAGCTGTGCGGACATGAAATGGACGAGAGCAAGGAGGAGCTAGACACCGTAGAGGCGCTGGAAACGCCATCGATTCTAAATCAAAAGCTGCACGCATTGCATCAAGAGTTTTCCCTGCTAAATGTGCAAATACCGAATTTGGAGGTGATCAAAATGGATGTGATTAAGCGAACATGCACCGTACGAGCGACGATAACGAACGTTATCGTTCTATTATTGCAAGTCAGCTTCCCAAATTCCTATCCAAACGGAGCGGCGCCCACTTTCCAAATACTTGAAGGTATGACATATGCAACTTTCTTTACTAGCTGCATGCATGGTAGCCTAAATCGCTTATTTTTTTGTAGGTACGACTGTCGATGATAAAGTGACGATAAAATTGCTGCAAACGCTAACGCAAATCGCTGAGCAGCGTGTACAGAAGAATCGCACCTGCTTGGAGCCCTGTCTACGTCAATTGGTGGTTACGTTGGAGCAGTTGGCTAGTGATAATTCGAGTGATTTAAAGCAATTTGATTCAGCGGCTCCTGCAGCCGGTGGTTATTTAGAGCCGCCGCAAATACTCGGCTCGTATAACGATGCGTGCATTCCATTCCCCAAAACATCAGGTGCAAAATTCTGTTCGGTCAGTTTATTGGTGTGCTTTGGAAGGCCGCCACTACAACAACGCCGCCTCTCGACGAAATCATCAGAGTACTCATCAACACCACGTGCGCTTAGCTCGTTAGGCAACTTATATCGGACGCAACAACAACGCTCCAATGAGCGAATTTTCATCTCGAACTATTATCAAAGTAAGCAGCGTACCCGCACCCGCACTCAAACGAAGAAACAACAAAATAATGGCGCAGTCGTTATATACGAGACGCGCAATTTGTTCTTAATCAATCGACAGCTAGCTGAAAAATACATATTGGATGGTGATGTGAGTGCGATATGTCGCTATAATGCGAATTGTGCTATGCAGGTGGGCAGGTGGGATTTGGTGCAGGCGTGGACGCTAGCGGAATTGGTGGCATCACCGCAGCAAGCCGAAGAGGATATGCATTCGAATGCGTTTGGCATACAAATCATGCAATCACTGTAAGTTAATGTATATATTAAAATATAATATGTTTTGTACATTTATATTGTTGTAGGATTGATTATTATGCGTCGCAATCGGATATACAAATGACTGCGATGCTTTCCTGCATATTCGGTAAAGAGCATGAGTATTGTAATAGAAAGCTATCGCTGAAATCGTTATTATCACCTTCTACGGTAAGCAAACAACTCCATAATACATAATACAGAATAACTTACCACGTATTTATAGCATTTAAATCATGTGGGAAGAGTGCGATTTAAGGTAAAATGTGTTTCTAATTACATTACAGTTTTCTTCTTTATTATTTTCCTTATTTATCGTTCGATTTATGTGTTTTTTTTTACTAATACCGTTTCTTGCTTTTTTTTCTTTTGAATATGTTTGTGTTGTGTGATTATGTTGAATTTTGGCATTAATTTAAAGGCGTAACTAAGATTTTGTTACCGGAATTTGAATCCTACTCATCTTCTGCATTTTATGCTATAAAAAATTGCAAAAATATGTAATAGATGGATTCAAATTAATTTAGCTTTCTATTCTTTGATATTCTCCTTACAATTAGTTACGCTTCTGTAAAAGTCTTAGCTAATTCTCTTTTATGAAATATATTAATTGTTTTTTATAATTGTCTTTTAGAATGCCGGTTCGCCTTATCATACAATCCCGCCAGCTGATGTGGTAGCTGAGGGATGGGTATTTCCCCTGCTACGCACCACACAACGTTCCAGTTCCCTCGATAATTTGCGAATGGAGGAATGCGCTGCTAAAGTCGCGACGCCGCAGCCGCCACCGCCCGCCTCCTCACATCGTCCCACCCGTTCGCATTTCTACGAATACTATAAGCTCGCCTACGCCGAGACGCTACATCGATGGGATTTGCTCTACAATCGGGCGGAGGTGTTGAAGTATATGTGCACGCCGAACGAGGCGCATAAAGGCGTCGAATTCCTCACCGATTGCCAGCACTGCTTGAACCCGTCGAAGCAGTGCAGTTGCAGCAATTGCAAGAAATTGTCGCTCGTCTGTGTGATTTGTCATGTGTCGGTGAAGGGGAGCGCGAATTGTTGTCTGGTGTGCGGACATGGTGGACACACATCGCATTTGGCGCAATGGTTTCACAAGTATAGGCAATGTCCGGCGGGATGCGGATGCCAGTGTCTCATTGAAACGGCCACCGTCTTATGATAAAACTCTTTCTCTCTAGCTAGATAGATAGATAGATAATTTATTTAGAGTTAGAAATAATGTGATTTTATTTATTTTTTTAGTAAAGATACGAATTAAGCAAACACTTACCACATACATCTATGAGCAATCAAACGAAACTAAATGGTGCTGAATGTTCGACTATCATTCGATTAATTAAAATAGAATTTTTTTTAATCATAGACTATACAATAAAACATTCAATATAAAAATTCATAATATAACAAAATTGTTCCCTTCATATATATATATATATATATTATTAGTGTATAGGTTTTTGGCTATGTATTGCGTATTGCTTCATCCTAAAACAAATAGTTTAGTTTTGGTTGTAGATAGATATAGGCAATGGGTGATGTGTATGTACCCTAACATCAATATTAGACACTGTAATCTCTTTCATCATCAGCGTGCCTAGGTTAATTTGTCGTTTACGCACTCGCATCGATGCGGTGCCCATGAATTGTTTACTTTCCGGCGGCAGCATCCATTGGGAGAAGGGTGAAATGAGATCCGGATCGATTGTACGCAAATCGGTGGTGCGAGTGAGTAAACTGACAATTATTCCCACAAATAGAACAGTGGATACACCGATCGGTGTGATCCAATGATAGGAGAGTCGATATAATGGGAAAATGTTGCTCTCATCCGGATATATCTAAACAAACAGAAAACATGTTAAATAGGAAAGCTTTTGCGAATGTCATTTTGTGTGACATTTGACGCTTTAAATGTAAAATTCACTTACAGTGTTTGTTGTATTAATTAAGTTGCTGGGGCAGCCATCGACGCGCACTTCCAGCTTATGTGGAACGATCATATTGGTGACGCCGGCGTATTGTGTGCCGAACGAAACCCAGCCGGAGAGGAGGGCGCCCGCAATACCACCACAAATCGCCCCCTTATTATTCACAAAGGGGAATATCATGCCGAGCGTAAAGACGCCGAATGTTGTGCCTGCCGCTATAGCCGATAGAGAAGTCGCCATCTAGAAAACAACTAAATAAACACAACAATATAAGGGAATTACGATTAACGTACAGCAAGAACGCCTCCCATATGCTCAACAACATATAGAAAACCAACAGCAATTGCTCCCAACCCTAAAACGACCAGTTTCACAATAATCGATTCGGTGCGTTCGGGTAGATGCATACGTAGGCAACCCTTCACGAAATCCTCCAAGAACACCATCGACGTGGAGTTTAGAATCACCGATAGGGAACTTAGGGCGGCACCAAAGACGCCCGCAATGAATAAGCCGGGCACACCGCGTAAGTGTCCCACCGTTTGCATTACGAAGAGAGGCAGCAGTTGATCGTCCGCCTGAATCTTTCCAGACGATAGCGGATCGCATTCGTAATACGTAGCGTAGATGAGGAGGCCAGCAAAACAGCAAATTGATATGAAAGACGTCACTCCAATTGTAAATAAAATAATGGAGCTGCAATTTCAATACATTAGAGCGAATAAAGTAAAGAAAAAGTTGGTGCGCTTTCTCAGATCAATTTCTATAAGCGCACAACTTTTCCCTAACCTAAAAATTCATACATTTTAGCTTGTTTCTTGCTAGGTAGAGACATGTAGCGTTGCACCATCGTCTGATTAACGGAATTATAGGAGGTCCAGTACACAAATCCGCCCGTTATCACACTAAACACCGATTGGCGTTCATATAAACTCGGTTTAAAGCTGAAAAACGAGCGAAATTTAGCGAAAATCAAAAAAGTGAGGTTAGGGTTACTTGAAGAAGATTAATCGGCCGCCTTTCGAGCTGCGATTGAATATTTCTGGAATGCCTTCTAGGGAGAGTGTGCCTAAGACGACTACCACCACGACTGATATGAACATGACGATAATTTGCCATGTATCTGTCCATACGACTGCTTTCAAGCCACCCTACAATAGAAATCGTTAATTTTATCGAATTTGCTGTATGGAAACTTACTAGAACTGTGTAAAATATGCACACAATGCATACTATGGAACCGATTAAATGTAAATCAATTCCAGTCACTGAAAAATGGAAGAGAAAAATGTGAAAATGGTGAAAATTTTATATTTTAGTTAAATCGTTGGGAAGCCATGAAACAAAAATTGTGCTTCCTATTAATATGACGTCATGTAATTTTATTTACTTTTTTGCAACAATAATTGCATAATCTTGAAATTTAGTTGAAATTATGAATTGTTCAAGTTTTGTGTACCTTGATTGAAGGCTAATGATGGTACGTATATCAATATAGGTAGAAAGAGTATCTAAAATCAGAATTAATTAATTAATTTGCCCTTTTAGTGCTTGTGTGGGTGAAATTACCTCGTCTATGACGAACAAAATGGACGCCAATGTTCTCACGGTGCGACTGAAACGAAACTCCAAATATTCATACGAAGAGTTCACCTCCAATTTGCAAAAGACTGGTAAATATCCTTCGGCTATTACTATACTACTTAAAACGACCGATATGCAAATCAGCCAATACTGTGTGCCAAAATTGTAAATCTCAGCGGGTGTGCCAAGTATTGTTACACCTGAAACATAACTGCATATTTTATATGTAAGTTATTTATCTAATAAATAAGATAAACATAAATAATTCTATTTTATGTAGAATTATTTATGCATAAAAAAAGTTTAATTTTGATTAAATTTCTGTTACGCCTTCCAGAGATGCATATCTTTGCTTGGATATAAGTTAATTGTAAAAAAAAAGGTCCACCGTGACAATGTTTGCACATTGCCGTGACCAGGATTCGAACCTGGGTTACTACGGCCACAACGTAGGGTCCTAACCACTAGACGATCACGGCTATCAGAC
>JAODFZ020034841.1:0-11454 GCA_027574845.2 Deinopsis erosa
AAAAGTAACATAAAGCAACAAGAGTCATATTTTTGCACTGTATGCAAAGAAGCTTACACCCCCCTATCCAAGATTGGATACAATGTGGAAATTGTGTAGAATGGACACATGAACCTTGTTCAGCATATCCAGGCCGAGGATCATATTTTTGTGACGATTTTTTTTGATTAATTGTGATTATTCGTTTTGCCCGCCCTAGTTGAGCAAAACTGATAATCGCTGTTTTTTTTAAACCAGAATAAATCAAAGAATTTTTTTTTTTTAGAATTTTGATATCAATAACTAATAAAAACAATATCCAAAGATTATAAATACGAAGTTACGAATAAATATAATTAAAACTTATATAGGTACTTACTTTAATTATTTTTAAAATTAACATATCCGTTTTGCCCGCCCTTCCCCTAGCAGTTTTCTTATCACGCATGTAAAATAGAAACTTCTTCAAACAATATTTATATCATGCCTAAAAAATTTTCATTAGAAAAATATAAATAATGTTGCCATATTTCTGGTATAGAATAAATACTTGAATTGTTATTTTAAATTAAAATAAACAAATTTGTATTTGCTTTAGATACAAATAAAGGAAAGAATATTTTATTGATTTTATTTATAGTCAAATTTAACAACCGTATTTACATTTATCTAAATGAAAATCAAATAATAATGCAATATGTATCATTTGGAATTAAACTGAAAGGGATGCAATATTTCTACCGAGTTATTCAATAACTTTTTGCATAAATGGCATGGATTATAAAATGTAGTGTATGAAAGTGAATTATGAAAAATGTATGAAACGTGCTATAATTTATTATCCCATATTGTACATGCAATAGTAATAATAATATATTTTTTCGAATAGTCGCGTATTGCAAATATATTTTATGAATTTTGCAGCTATTCGATAAAATTGATGGCATTAGTAAAATTTAAAACTTAATTTTCTAGTTCATTTATATTTAATGCAACCATTTTTCAGTACATTGATGGATAATTAAATTTCATATTTTCCAATATTTTTATGCGATAAATATACAATAATTAAGATTATTGTTAAAGTTAGAGTTCCTCTAACTAGCACTTATTATGTTTATATAGAAAACTTTAATAACTCTCTTCTTTGTTGTTTTAGATGTGCCAATAGCTAAACCCGTAGTTCACATAGAAAAGGATTCCTATGAAATAGGATATACACTAAGAGGAAATTGCACTTCACCACCATCCTATCCCAACATAACTTTAACATGGACGTTAAATGGGAAAAAAGTAAGTAAAAAATGTAGTTTGATTAAAAAAATTACGCGTTAATGCCGTCATCTAATTTTTTACACTTCATGTACGTTTTATGAAGTGATTTTTTTCTTTTTTAATTAGCACTTAACCGTAAAAGTGGCCAGCAAAAAAACACCGCAACTGCTTTAATTTATTATAAATGAAATTGTCAACATGCTTTAGAATTAACGTTAAAACCAGGATTTTGTAGGATTTTATTGTCACATAAAACTAAAAAAATGCGCAATTGCGTTTTGAGATTTATTTATCTGATTAGGGAGCTTTTTATGGGCATGTATGTGTTTACTGGAAGACATTTCCGTTTCGAAAATATTATCTTTTTGTTTAAATTTTATTAGAAGAGTTATGGTAGTTGCGGAAAGACGAACGCCTGTGGTGACAATAATGAAGTCACGTATTCAGGCCTAGTCTGCTTCTGATACCAAACACAAGCTGGAAGATGAAAGATCCATTCCAGATAAAAATTAGAGTCACGCTTGCCCATTGAATGATATGCAGAAGAAATGTATAAAAAAAGAGAAGCTAGCTAGACGAATATGCTATGCCATTCCCTACTTGCAAATTGAATATTATTTTTCAACTTTTCTCAATTTTGATTTCAATCTAGTTTTCTTTCGTATGAAAAAAAAATTGAATAATTTTTTGCACGTACACATCTCTGATTTGATATCAAATTTTTAACGTATACGTATGCCTGGCGCATCCACCATATTTTATTACGATGATGAAAGCACTTTGAATAAATAAATTAAAAAGTTCTCTCTTCTAAACTAAATTGCTTATAGAGATTAAAGTCAAATTAAATTATATAAAGTATAAACTTATAATAAACTTTGCTGTTGTAACAACATTCATTTTATGCAATCAATTTGATAAATAAATGAAATATTAAAACTATAATTCACATGGAATTTTGTATACAGTTTAATAAAGCTGTTAATGAAAGGGAAAATCAATTATAATATTGCAATTATAATTATGCAACGTCAAATTGTATATTGTGAAGGTTTTATTATCAGCGCTTGTCAGCCAAAAGCGCACCATCTGTTAGTCGACAAACCACCCCTGTATCAGCTAAGTGACAACAGCATGCATCTATTTATCATTTAAAGTCACTTTTAAGTACGAAAAATAATATGTACTATTCCAAACTAAATATCATATTAATTAGATACAATATCATCATAAATCATTTCTTGTTTGTTTTGGCACGAGCGAAAATGCTACACAGCGTTAATATTAAATTCAGATTTACGACACCAATTGTATTTGTCATTTTGTAAATTGTAACATACTTGTATGTGATATAAAACTTTGCAAAATTAATTATTTTAATTTAAATTAATGACTAAAACCATTTTTGTTATTGCCGCATAATCAACTTGTTTCACTAAAACATTTTTATTCATTTTCAGATAAATAATAGTTATACGAAGTATTCGGTGGATACAAATTCAACATTTTCTGATACGCGACGAAAACCTTATATAACAACAATCGGATTAGAACATGAAATCGATAGCAGTACATTTCAGTCGGGTAAAGCTAAAATAAAATGCGTAGCAACATTATTTAATATTTACTATGAAGAGGAGGAAGTTGTCCTTGAAGAGGACCGGCCAAGACCTCGACCATCTTCTGTACTAGGAACACGAGATTCATCTTCAGGTACGTAAATAATTCAATTTTCATACGAGTGACAATAAATCATGGATTATGAAATTTTAATAAATTTATTGGAAATTCGAACGCACAAAAAATGATTTACAATCGACATTTTAAATGACAATTTAAATGAGTGATGGTTTCAGTATCAGAAAAACTACTCACATTTTTACATATTATTTAATAAGTGAGTGAAATTTTACAAGTTATAACTCAATTTTATCATTTTAAGCTGTCATGTGTATTGAAAATTGTAATTGATTATTTAAAAAGTGTTTTAGAAGAAAATATTATAAATTTATAAGTTATATCAGTATAAAAAAGAAATGACAAAGAAAAAATCTTTAGAGTAAACCTAGAAGTTATTATAAGAAAATACTTGCAAGGAATCTGGGTTATTCAAGTTCCATATTAAACCAAAGCCACGTGCTTGTGATATTAAACACAGCGTTGGGTTGTTGCGAGTTACATGAAGGGAATGTTGTTGTCAACTATGTTCTAAATTAAAATTCTTATTATTTCAATAATAAAATGTATTTATAAACGGCTTAACTTGTTATTTGCTTTTATTCATTTTAAGAAAATGCAATTTTGCTTGTTTTTGTTTTTGCTTCTTCTTCGACTGCGAAGGAATGTGAAACTCAATTAAAACGTAAAAAAGCGTTAATTCACTTGATATAAGAGAAAGTAAAAACAGCCAAAAAATTAGATTCTTTTTGCATTGTGATAAAGCTGCTATTTCTTTATCTCTACTGGGAAATCATCCACATTTTGTCATTTCTTTTTTCTTGATGTCCATTCTTACATACACATGCAGCTTTAGTAATTGAATTCGCTTTTTTTGTCTTCCATATTATGTGCTAATCCTACCTTCTTATAAAGAGTCTAAGAAGCTTTGCAAATACGATTTTCAGTTATTATGTTTTTTTAAATTTTCGGGCAAAAAGACAATTTATCATATATACAGCTTATTACTATCAAAACGATGCTTTTAACTGAAGAATTTATGATGGCAAGCAAGGATTACTATTAATAATTTCGAAATGAAAAAACAATAATTTTTCATCTAAATTGCAAACAGAAAAGAAAATTGCACGACATTTATGATGATAAATAAACAAACATTTTTATTGCAAACAATAAAAAAAATTTGTACCATATGTCATTACATATCTTGAACTTTTATAAAATGATTTGTTTCATAAAAGATGTGTCTTTTGCGTTGAGCGCGCAAAAAAATAAAATTACTTTTTTTCTCCTGTTGTTGTAAAACTTCCTTTATCCGAATATTACTACGTTATATACGAATATATATGTATGTAAGGCCATATGTGTATATACCTGATAGTTTACGTGCTGAGGTCTGTGTTATAAAATTCCACCAACTATACTAAATTTAAGTTTCAAAATTCTTTTCTACGTATATGCATTTCTAGAAAGCATAAGACATAATTCTTTATATATTAAAAATAATAATATTTTATTAAAATAAATGTAAGATTTTTTATCAACATTTTATACTCATTCCTTACAATTTATTTAATTAATAAACTTTATTTAAAAACAAACAGTTTTTATCATAATTAATAGAAATATACGTAGCAGATAAAATATTTTAAAAATAAGTTAATGAATATAAAGATAAGAGAGAAGAAGCAAACCCATTTTTGTTCTTGCAAGGATAATGATAATAAACTGCTCTTTTTTATGTATTTCTAACACCTCCTTTCATCCACTCTAATGATAAAACCGAGAAAAAAATAAGAAAAATGTCTTATATGAATATATTTTTAATCTTAATGTTTTTGTAATATTTTCAGGAAGTGCAATGCTCCGAGCAACATTCCTAATGAACAACGCTATCATCCTTCTTACAATTATTTTGCGGTAACAATACAACTGTCAAGCTAAATACGAGTAAACTTGACGTATTTTTAACTACAATCATTTACAATGTACATAATGAAAAATTTTGAAGAAAAAAGTGTAAATACTAAAGAAAAAAGTTTGTTGTATGAATTAAAATGCAGAAGAATGGATAGAAGATATTTTATACAAAATTTGTTTCTAATTAAAATTTAAAATTATATTATAAATGTGAATTTTAAAAAAGCAACTTTTAAATCAGTGTAGTTTATTCGTTTAACAAGAGGGTATTGTTTGTGATACGCAATGTGAAGAGTGTTTGTAAATAAACTTTAAATTAATTTTAAAAAATGTTTAAAATCTACGACTTATACCTTCAGTGTACAATTAATAGACGAAATTTAAAAAGATATTTTTGTTTATGAAATAGAATTTATGTATAGACTTTAAAATTTGGGCTGCTTTCAATGAACTGTAAATAATTTACGAACAAAATTTTATTTTTCTCTGATTATTATAAGAAGAATAAATATTTCATCATATTTTATTATAAAATGAATAAACAATTATTTTATTAAAAGAAAAATGCTTCATTAACTTCAATTTAATGAAGTCCCCCCCCCAATAAAAGCTTCAATTAAATTTTATTACTGATTGAGTTAATTCATGCAAACATTTCCAAATTACCTTTTCTCAACACAATTTACTTACAAAGAGTGTCAATTTTATGTAAATTTATTAATATAAAATAATCAAAAGAATGAAGCATTTTTTTTATCGATAATAATTTTCTTGAATTATTAGATAGTTTATGAAAAAATGTATACAGGAATGTAAAAAACAATCATAATGCATCAATAGAAACGCTAATTAAGAAACTAAAAAAAACAGTGTATTCTAATTACCTAAAAATAAAATTTTTAGATGAATTTCTTAATGCGAAAAAGTTTAGCAAACTATTTAATAATAAATGTATCAAAATAAGAAAAAACTTAAATGATGAAATTGTTGTTGTACAACTATATAAACATGTTTGTTACCCAAAGATAAACAAAAATGAATTGTAAACCCAAGCTGTATAAATATATAAATTTATTGTTAAATCATCTATTGTTATTATTTTGGTCTTATTCTTACAACTTTTTTGTTCTTTTTAAACTAAGAGCATAAGAGAAAATGAAAATATCGATCTGTTTACAAGTTCCTCTGATTTTCGGATTATGCATTACAATAACAAATTATTTCAGCTTGATTTAGTTACGCATAAACACTTCAGATACTGTCATGAGGTAAGTAACTTTATGCATCTTATTAACCTTATATGACAACAAGATAAACTTATAGTGCTCAATTTTGAATGATTTATGAATATGTGTGCGCGTGATGAGAAAACACTTCACATTTTATCAAAACTTGGCTATAACATTTTGATTAAAATATATTTATGTGTATAAAACTAATTTAATTAAATCTTTGTAACGTAATTGCTCAGCTATTTTCATGTTCCTGCAAACCGTACACGAATGAAACAGCTCATTAATTTATGTTTTATTATTTCTATCATGTTTTTTTTTATTATGTATACAGTGCAACATAAACATACAAAGTTAATTATAAATCATCAAGACTGGAAGCGCAATGATTAGTATTTTGTTAATTATTTCTTTTAATGCAACAATTAGTATTATTCATAATAATCATATGTAAAGAAAATGGTAATGCTCAATGATAATTAATAATCAAAGGAAACTTTTCATGGATGTAAAGCAGCGAATTTTTATTAGACCAACGTTTCGATATTTAATTCAATATCATCATCAGGGCCATAAGTAAACAAAGGCACTTTGTAAAATATTTTATAACACAAATCTTGACAAATCTAGTGAATCGTTTTTTGTTCATAGTATTTTTAACATTTGACTTCACTTAATTGTACTTTATTGAGTAACCAATTGTTATATGTTATTTTCAATTTTTGAACATATAAATATTATTTGAATATTTTAAGAAATTTATTCGTATTATATTGATTGTCCCAGCTGAATGATATTTTTGAATGAATTTGTCGATAAAAATAATCAATTTTCCTTTTGTCCATCTAATAATTGTAATTTTAAAGAAAGTTGAATTTAATTCCGCAATTAACTTTATTATAATGTAAAATATTGTTATTTACTTATGGCCCTGATGATGATATTGAATTAAATATCGAAATGTTGGTCTAATAAACATTCGCTGCTCTACATCCATGAAAAGTTTCCTTTGATTATTCATAATAATATTGTAACAAATTAATAAATGTTTACAACATGGAATAAACTATAAAAAATAAATTTGTTATGATTTTATGATACGTCACATAAAAATTGATACATCGCCTAAATTTTTATTAAAAATTTTCAAACTCTTTCAATATTTTATTACTCAACTTATAGAAAAATATCTCTATAATATGTTCATCAAAGGAAATTAATTGTAAATTCTATTTATATAGATTAAATTTAGAACATACTAATTACATTTAACAATTTAATCTATTGATTTGTTTATAACTTATTATATTATATTGGTTATTGAATGTGAAAGGTTTGAAGTACTCACGAGAGGTTATATAGACTAGTAATTTTGAGTCTTCAACAACCACTTAAAACTTTATAATTAATAAAATAATTATTTATATAAACGAATGTTATAATATAGAAAACATATGTATGTAAATTATTAAAATAAAGTTTAAATTCTGTTAATTAACAATACAATTTTACTACTATATTTTATCCATATTCGTTATGTATTAAATAAACATAACAACTACTTAATAAAGTTTATGAAAAAAAAAATCGTATAAAAATAATTTATCTGGAAAAAATATCAATGTTCGTTTAAATTTTCATGTGTTAACCATCATAACTCATGAAACTTTCAGCAAATGTACGGAACATACTTATGAAATCTTTGTATTATCTTTTTATTTATAACACCAAAAGTTTAAGAGCTTTAAAAACACTTTACTAACTTTTTTTTATATTGTATGAGCCGAGAATTTATTAAAATCTTTCTAAGATATATCATATAGCCCTAAGGACTTATATAAATTATACAGTATTTATTTGCCACTTTATTTTAGTGAAGGATTCATCTTTTTTTATATACATATATACAGTTAAAAAAACTTAATCTCGACAAAGGAAACCGGAATGATATATAGAGTGTGAAATTTTCAGCATGTGGGGTAAACATAAATGAAATTTAAAACTTTTCTAAATGTAAAGCATCGCCAAGTTGTTAGGGGTTAGATTCGTTTCTCTCCTAATGTACACAATGAGAAATTATCTAGGTACTCGCGCTAAGTGGCAAAATGGGATTCAGCACACCCTATTTAGATTTATGCAGACTCGCCACAAATGAAAATATATTGCCTTTAGGGAGGACGTCTTGTTTTTCCAACAGAAATATGAAAGCGCCAAAGAGACGTGTGTTATAAACTAATTTTCTTTTACCCTTTTCTGCTACTAACAAACTACAGCTCATTTTATATAAAAACAAATATTTTATTCATAACTTATGTAAAAATTATTCTAATTTCGTCTTATACTTCAATTCCCTGTTTTATTTCCGCTGAAAAAAAACCAATTCACATTTTATTAATATTAATAAAAGTAATATAAAATGAAGGAAAAGTCAAATACAATTTGCCATAACTAAATACTCGATAGTCTTTTTCTCATTCAATTTTATTTCATGATTCTAGCAAATAAAATGTCATTGGTTTTTGTATCTTTTACTTTAGAGGATTGTTTGGAATGAATAAGGAAACTAAAAAGGATGACTTTATACTCTAGAAATGTCTCTCTTTTTCTTGACAAAATATTATTATCTTTGTATTACGTGAGACACAAGTACAAACTTTGATTTTCCTTCTACATTTTGACGTAATATATTATTCGAGAAATAAAATATTTGTTTTCTATTTTCTCTATCAAATATTTGCATAATAGCAAATTTAAAAACAATTTATTTATTAATTTAAAAAAAATATTATTATATAATGTGGAATTCATTAATTATCATTACATATATGCTCATTAAATTAACATAAATGTAAACTAAACTAAATGAAGTTTAATTTATTTTGTGATAAATGGCAAAATGTAAATTTCCTAAACTGTATGTTACCAAAATTATATTCAATTATTTTGTTTCCATATTATTTGCTACAAACGAAACAAATAAAAATTCATCTTGACTGAATTGGAAACACGCCAGCCTAATAATGAGTAATTCAGTTTGTTGTGGGTTCAAATCTCCTTCAATGCCTAGATATTTCTCATTCTTTTATCTCATCGCAATCATGTCTTCTCTCGGCCTGTTAAATATTTGATAATTAAATATTTCACATTGCAGCTGTCTTTTGAAGCAATCATCTCTCAAAGAGACATAGAAATCATTTTTTATTATAATAATTTGTTTTCTTATACAAATTGGTTTTAAAGAAGCAATTTCTTACTGTTTCTAATAATAAATATAAGAAAGATGTATTTTGCCCACTTGTATTGTTCAAGTCTTTTTAAATGAAGTGACAAAAATCCATTTGTCATCACAACATATGCTTTTGTTTATTTTACTACATACGGCGTACATATTTGGAATATGCAACAAAGAATGTAACACAAGATGTCTGTGTATTCTTTGAAGATCTATTATTATTTGTAGAAATACATTACGCAAACAACTTGTTCATTTGTTTGTCTTTAAATTAACACAAATATGTAAAGTAATTTTTACTTATATACATTATTAATAAATTAAATTTGCGACATACGAACTTATGTGAGAATCACCGCCATTATCAATTGATCAATTGATAATGTTAATTAATTAATTAATTAATTAATTAATTAATGTTGTGTTACAAAGCTTTGTATTAAACTAGAAAATTAAGTTAAACTGTGGAGAGTTATTGAAATGACTATTTTTAATTATACTATCAGCTTAAATAATTAATTTTGTGTAAATAGAAAAACTTTGCAATTGTATGAATTTGGTACATTTAAGTGAAGTGAAATGTTTTATAGTTTGGTAAAGTATTGGGTAAACGCATTTTCCAATATCAGCTAACCACAGACTGTCGAGCAGTAACGAGCTTCATCAATTTTAACTTCCCCTATATAGCCTTTGTTTATTTTCCTTTTTGTAATGTAGAGTTAACACCAGTGCTAAAATAAAATATTTGTGGTTAATTGAAAAACGCCATAAAATATCAACTTTTGCATTGGATGAATAGCTGGGGTTCATTCTGAATTGTTTGAAAGTTTTAATTTAAATCAAACGTTTCGATCATTTTAAATGTTCACCCTCTTGCCACTGAATCTTTGAGTTCGCACAATAAAGTTATTTGGAACCCCTCTAGCAATATCCGTGACATTGCTTTGGCATTTTCCAATAATTCTTCGCCGATAATTGTTTTTTCTAGGAAAATGAGGAACGTTCCTCTAATTGCTCTCATAAACCAAACTACTTGTTTAGTTAATAAACGAAAACACTTAACTGGCAAACTACTTATCTCTCCCTTTCTCAAGTAAGCCGCATACTCCATGGCCATTTCAGGAAATGTTCTCACCACACCAATTAAACCATTTAAATTAAGATTTATACATGTTTCAGGCAACCGTTTTCAGTACCCAAGAAACTAAATTTTCCTTTTCTGCCTTTCTCACAAATTAAATCAACTATACTAACATTTTGCCATTTCTAGAGAAATCTATTGCACTTATATATCAATAAAAAAAATCTATGTATAAAACAAATAAAAAAAAATGTATTTCCAGAAAGATTGATTAATATCGAAATGCATTTCAACTGATGGGATTTATTTTTACGAACATATTCCTTCTGTCTACGTGAATAAGATGAAAATGTACGCTTGGGATTGTCCACTCAACATTTTCTAAATGACTTGTGTGACAGCAACAAATACACAATCATCGAGTGATGTTTATGAAAAGTTGCTTTAGGCATTACAAGTTTTTTCTTCGCTTTCTTTCTTTTATTTGTTTTCCATTAACTTTACTAGAGTACATTTGTCATTGTATATATCATATAAAATTTCTATCGTTTAGTTTTTATATTTATCAATACAATAGAAAGTCAAATTCTATAATAATAAAAAAAAATATATTGTTTCTTATCGAAAATAAATGCGAATATATTTATATATATTTCAATTAACGTCGGTAAGTAAATGACGAAAATATGTAACTTCATTTACAAATTTACTCGGTTATAATGTCATAAAAAACGCAGACATTTAATTATACTTAAATCAAAAGTATTTTTGTTTGACTGATATTAGATTTTACCAAATACTAGGGGAAGGACGGGCAAAACGGATATGTTAATTTTAAAAATAAATCAAGTATATAAGTTTTAATTATATTTATTCGTAACTTCGTATTTATAATCTTTGGATATTGTTTTATTAGTAATTGATATCAAAATTCTAAAAAAAAAAAAAATTCTTTGATTTATTCTGGTTTAAAAAAAAGTGATTTTCAGTTTTGCTCAACTAGGGCGGGCAAAACGAATAATCACAATTAATCAAAAAAATCGTCACAAAAATATGAT
>JAODFZ020034844.1:0-12529 GCA_027574845.2 Deinopsis erosa
ATTTTTCGTTGTATTTAACTCCTACAAATATTATTATTTTTCTACAATTTTTGGTATGTTGCTTAGTTAAGTATTAACTTAGAAGTTAACCTAATTTTTGTTCCTTAATTTAAATTTAAATTTTTTTATTAATAAAAATAGAAACAATAAATCATTCAAAACTACTATTCCTCACCTAGAATTTAATGAAAAATTGAATAGTGAAAACCGCATTTCAATATCTCAATTAGTTTTTCCATTGAATACAACGAAAGTTTTGCAGCAGTCAGACGGCGCTCTTAAACAATATATAAAACAGTCTTGAAATTTTTTTGGTTACTCAATTAAGAATAAATTAATTAATATTAAAATAAATTGTATTAAAACTATGGAGCAATCTAATAGATTATAGTAGCTGCATAATCAATCATCGATTAAATGCTCTTAAATTGTGGCTCAATTAAAATTTTCTCAATTAATAAAATATGAAAATTGATGCACTTGGATGTATTCGTTTCATTATAAAAGACGATTAAAATTTTGACAGTTCAAAGGATGAAAGCAGAAATATAATTAATGATTTTTCTGATGGTTTTAATTTAATATATTATACAATAACTTAATGTGCGCATACATCAAATTAATTATGCAATTTATGACTAGTCTAAGCTTCTGCTCCTCCTTCGCATGTGTTTTTTATACGTTTAAACAAAAACTTTATCAATAAGTTAGACTAGAAAAGAGCATTTATAAAGCACAAACGTAAACTTAATTAAACTTGCAAACATTTCGAAAAATTCTTTATTCATTGTTATGACAACATACTGTATAGTATACGCTGACATAAAATGTTGCTTTTCACCTAATTAAATAGAAATGTTATTTGTTTTATTAAAAGCACGATATGGGACAATGTTTTGTAATTTATGAATGAACGATCGACGAACAAAGTGAAATAGGAGAATTAAATCGACGACGCTTATCAAATTTTCGTGTTTGGGAAAGGATTGGTTTGTTTACTTGCGTTTTCCCTAAACGATTTTAAAGTGCGACAACAATGCTTTGAAATTCTATGTGAATATTCTATGCGTTTATTCTCAATACCCTTTAAATAAGTATATAAATAAAAGTATTGATAAAATACAATTCAATATAAATTTTTATAAAAATGTATTGATTTTTTACTTGCATATTCATTAATTAAATCTCAGAGAATAGTAAATTATGTTTATTTTCAAATAGTAATGACATATGGTAGATGCGCCGGGGTAATTATCTAAAAAACTTTATTTTGTGAATTCATTAAGTATTGACTATTGATAATCAGAATATGAATACGTTTCTATTATATAAACTTTTTTTCAAGTAAACAAATCATTTCCTATATGCCACATATAAATAAGAAAATAAATATTTCGTTTGTTAAATGGTTTGAAAAACTTTTTTCATACTAGAATGGGCAAGTTATAAATTGATCTGCAAACAGAATTTTTATTAAATTGGCGCGCAAAGAAAGAATATTTTTTAAGAAAATTGTTGTCAAAAAGAATTTAATTAAAATGCAGAAAACTGCCAAAAGTTTGCAATACGCTACACTACCAGAAAATAATCAGAAAAAAGTTTCGAATCTTGCAAATTAAGTTCTTTAAAAATTATGTAAATTTAATGAGAAACTCTTGCTTTCAGAGTTACAATTCGATTTGAACCTCTTCAAGAAAAAAAAAAAAACAAACCAATTTTGTACTTGAAAAAATTGCTGTTTGCAATTTCCTTTCTATTTACTTCTTTGCCTACGTTATATATAAAAAGCATGTCGATGTTGGTTATTTAAAAAAATGTTGCTAAACAAATGACACATTTAAGATAAATTGACATTTATGTTGCATTTGAGGAATGAGTGACGCTTTTTCTACTCTTTCTTTTTTTAATACAAGAAAAGACGACGCAAATCTGTTCAAAGCCTTTTTATATAAGTAGCTTATCGAGAGAAATCTTTTCGCTTTAACCAAAAAATGCAAATCAAATTATTTTTCATTTATTACATTATTCACTTTGATTAGTTATTTTAAGTTATTATGCAATCATTTCCAATGCATGTTTAGTTTTAGCAACATTTTTCGCATGCAGCACAAATTGATTGAGCTTTGATTAATCCAAAAAAGAAAATTCAAGCAATTTGTGCCATATATACATCATCATACTTCCTCTTAAAAACTTTTTAATCAGAAAATCACTAAAATACTTAACTTATCTATCGTCATGATCGTTGTAATATTGAGTGTAATTTATAATCTGTTCAAATAGAACTAACATTTTATAGATGAACAGATTATATTTAATAAAATAGAAATAAAATTACAATTTATTGTATAATTTTACAGCGATATATCACTCACATATTCATTATCGCCTGATCAAGATTATATATGTAGCAAGAATGATAATTCCGGAATGCATTACTGCAATGATCTGCCGCCATATAAAGAGGGTAATATCACATGTAATCTTACCTATGAAGAAGGATTGGATCCTAATAAGATAGGTTGTGTTAACTGGAATCTCTATTACACGAATTGTAAGGATGGCGAATTGAATCCTTATAAAGGAACAATTTCCTTCGATAATATTGGCTTAGCATGGGTTGCGATCTTTTTGGTAAGTGTTTCTTCATTATTATTATTATTATTATTATTACTAAACTACATCTACGTAAACAATTTCCTCATTTTTCTATTAACTAAGAAAACATTTTTTTACTCTCTCTATATTAACGTTGCTTTCGTATGTACAACCATGGGCAGATTCTAGGGCACAGTACATATGTATGTGTTATAGTAAAAGTCTACGTTACTTAAATGAATGCACTTACTGTTGCAGTAAAAACGTAAATCAATATCAAAATTTATACTCACTTTTACTAGTAGTTGCATACTTCTTCAATCAAAGTTTAGTTAATGTGTGCACCTGTAAAAAAAATTGTATAATTAATTATTCCCATATATTTATTTAAGAAAAATATGATAATTCTCATTATTTATTTATAATATATTTTGTTTTGACTATTTTTAACTTTATTCATGAATATGATGGGAGAATATGGTAAGATGTGGGAGAGTGTATGGGAGAATATAATGGGAGAATATGGTAAGATGTGGGAGAATGTATGGGAGAATATGATGGGAGGATATGGTAAGATGTGGGAGAATGTATGAGAGAATATGATGGGAGGATATGGTAAGATGTGGGAGAATGTATGGGAGAATATGAGGGAGAATGTATGAGAGAATATGATGGGAGGATATGGTAAGATGTGGGAGAATGTATGGGAGAATATGAGGGAGAATGTGATGAAAATGTGATCAAAAATGTGAGAAAAATGAGAGAAAAATTAATAATTATATTAATTATAAAAAATAATTAGTTAAAATATAGAAATCTATGTTTAATAATTTCGCGCACAATACGAATTCTTAAAACATAATTTTCGTTTTTATTTTGTAGTATTCAAAGAAACTCAAACATAAATTCCACAAAATGATGGACGAAATGACAATTACCAGCACATTCTTCATCTATTTTGGTAATAATTGCAACTATTTTTAATTAATCGAATATTCGCTGCTAATTGTCAAAAATTATTTTCAGATTGCTGGTACGTTATGATGTCGTACTTGAATTGTTTGATAGCAATCGCACAGTACACGTTCCAAACGTCTATATTCTTCTATTACAACATCATGTTGGATTGCTTCTTCATTCTTCATATCTTAATGAAATTTTGGCGTCCATTCTATGATGATAAGGGCGAACTGATAACGGCAAGGAATTTAATTAAAAAACGGTAAAAATTTAATAACAACTAAAATTTCGATTATATTTTATTTTTGTTTTAGTTATTTATCGAAGCGATACGAAGTTGGTTTTGATTTATCGTTGAATTTAACATCACTATTCGTCCTCCTCTTGTTTTATTCAAGTGTTTTGATTCTAAACAATTTCTATGCGTTCACCGTGCTACGTCTACTAACCGTTTTACGTTTCGTCTACATTTTGCAATTTTTCACTGAGATCCGAATGGAATTGGCGTTTAGTCAGATTAGGTTGACGCTTTGGTGGATGTTCCTATGGACGACGCTCCTATTGCATTATATCATTTGTTTGTGGACGCTTGTGACGTGCTCCTATCACCGATGCAATGATAAAGTATGTTTTCTACTTGATTTCATATTTCATATTGAATTGATGAATTTAATTTGCAGACGACGACAAATTGTCAACGCTATATTGATCATTTCTATTTTATATTGAATGTTATTTGTGGATGTGGAGGCGTTGCGGTCGCTTTTAAGTCGTTATGTGAAGTGGCTTTTGTTATTGGCGTTGGTGTTTTGTCAAAATTTGCTTTAGGTAAGCGAAAATGGCAAAAATCTGGATGGTGATTTAATGAGAAAAATTGCATTTTCAGTGTTCATTTGCTGCTGCTTCATAAAGATAATTTGGTATCACATTAAATTGGCGCTAAATTACGAATATCACATAAAAGAGATGGAAAGTTTTATGAATTGTGCGAATATCAGCAAATATCAAGTGTCCAAATTGGTAACATATTTGAAAAATTTCTGGAATTATGATAATGGACAAAATGTAAGTTTCTTTCACGATGACACAGTTTTATATTGGGCTGTATTGTTATATAGTTTTGGCACCATTTATGTGAAAAAACTTTAGATTTGTGATTATTTTTCTAAATAGTCAAAAGTCCCTAAGCTATTCTTTTGAAGGAATAATTAATAAGTTTTTTTTTTCAGTTCCCCATATTATTTCATTATCTGCCGCCTCCTGTAATCCTCGAATTGAAGCTGCACATCTACAAATCGTTTATACAACGTTCGTACCTCTTTGCCGACACCGAGGACTTGTTCATTCAGCACATATGTTCTCAATTTGAACGTGTCCTCTTCTATCCGCATGATATCATTGTGCATCACTGTCAGGTGGATGAGTCGATGTATTTCATTAGGAGGGGAAAGGTAATTAATACATAACTTAACTTGGAATTAGATATGGGTTTAATGTTGAATTGAATTGAAGGTGGAGATTTTGACGGTGAATGGAAGTAGTGAGACGGTGCATGATGTGCTGCACGAGACGGAGATGTTTGGTTTGACGCAGGGCTTATTCAATAATGTGCCGCATCATTTTACGTTTCGTGCAAAGACGAGAGTCGAATTGTTGCAGTTGCGTTTGGCCGACTGGGATTTCCTGTTGCGGTACTTTGAGCGCAGTAAGGACGTCATCTATAAGCGGATCAAGAATTTGCACGTTCAATTGAATGTCTAACTAAAAAAAATGGAGATTATTTTAATAAATAAAATTTAAAATTTATTTCACTTTTCTTATTCTTCGTGATCGCATTTCAATGAAATTTTGTGCAAATTTGTGTCGAAAGAAAGAAAAAACTATGTTTTATGTTAGGCAACCAAATATACATGCTTTGTGTACATTTAGTTGCCTAAATTTTATTTTCTAAAAACTACATACATTTTTGTTCTAAATACTAACCTTCCTTGACAGTCACTCTCTTTCCAAAAACTAACCTTCCTTGACAGTCACTCATTTTGCATCTTTCTAAAAACTAACCTTACTTGACAGTCAATCATTTTGTATTTTTCAGAAACTAACCTTACTTGACAGTCAATCATTTTGTATTTTTCAGAAACTAACCTTCCTTGACACTCACTCATTTTGCATCTTTCTAAAAACTAACCTTACTTGACAGTCACTCTTCATACATTTTTTTAAAAACTAACCTAACCTTACTTAGATAGGATAGGAATAAATATTGCATTTTAAATATATTATTTAATGATTTATTTATATTATAAGTTTTTAAATTTAAAAATATTCTACACGTACAATTATACAATAAATATCAAAAAGTAAAAATGAATCAAGTCAATTTATCCATAAACTTTTATAATTATTAACTGCACATCTATACTTCCCATCGACACTCGGATCTTCTAATTCCAATTGTTCCATTTGGTTTAACAACTGAAAAGAAAATAAGTTACCTATTAATTAACAACCAAATAAAGCAATTGAATAAATAAACTAACCTTTCCATTTTTCTTATTTTCCGCTTCATTGGTGTTAAGTGGAAGTGCATCTACTCTCATCTTCTGTTAAAGCGTTAACAGTTTCCTCTTTATATTAATTTCATTCTGATCCTCCTCCTCCTTCTCCTCCTCTCCTTACGAACAGCATTATCCAAGTCTCAAATTGCATCTTTAATAGACCCTACAAGCAAAATCATTAATTGAACGAATTTGTTGCTCAAAAAAATTACATGCGTGCCAAATACAGAATGTCCCCTCAGATGCCAAACGGAATGCGTCTCTTACAACAAATACATCATCCAATTAATAATCAACGAGATTTCATTCATTTCTTAACTACAATACTCCTTATCAANCACTCTTCATCCATTGCGTATATGCACACCGATGCATATAACTCACCTAGTCTTTGCCAAATATCCGCAATTATTGGATCAGCAGACGAAAACGAATAACTGATTGATGTTGGCAGGCACAACATTGAACTTTAAAGAGGAACGCTACAACCCCCTCGTTGCGTATTCTTCGATTATGTCCTTTCCTTCTTGAGTTATAGTTGATATGATGCAGAAGAGTTGTTGAACTCCTCCAAAAATGAAGTTGTCGGGATCCGCTGCATTCTCAGGACATCAAGAATTGTTTCCAAATAAATTGTTCATAGGTCACATCATTTGTCCTACAATCAAACCAAAAAAATTAATATACTAATTAATAAATAATCAATAAATAAATTGTTACCTGGACTGTTTTGAAATGCTTCTCGAACTCATATATTAAGATGATTTTCGCAAAGGAGAGCTGCTTGCTGACCAGGCACGCAAATGACTTATTTTATGTAAGAAAAGAATGAATTCATATTAAATATGCAACCAACACTTACACATCGTGTAATTATCATTTGTACAATGTAAATTATAAATAGATATATATATACCTCAATTTCCAATTCGAAATCTATTTATTTAATAACTAAGACATCGATCGATCGAACTCATAGAAGAAATTACACTTAATAATTTACAACAAATAATTTATTCACATCTTATTTTACAAGTGATCTATCGTGCTGATTGATAATGGATTCTTCAAAGGATTTCGAAAATGCGCGTCCAATAGACTCCAATGCTGATGTTAAATTGCTGGATCGTTTACCTCGCCGTAAGAGCAACAGAAAATTGTGAATGAAATCAAGACGCCTCCAAATCCTCCAAATCATAGACGTATTCGAAGAAAAACGAATCCAATAAAAGGTACGTTGCTGAATGTAACAATCCAAAAACGCCTCTTGGATATTTTGAATAATGGATCATAAAAGGAAATAACTAAATTACAGACGATTGGTACAAAACGGCAAATATGCTTTCTCATTAAGAGAAATAAATGGAAAATTCAAGCATATGGCCGATCTGGCAAGAGTTCCCTGCGTAGGGAATGGCTATAGACGTTTTTTGGAACAAAACTTTATTAAAATAGAAAACGTATCATCACCAAAGTCGTGACCATTTATATTCATTTAGGCGTTTTTATTTATTACCACCAGCCCAACCTTTTATGATTCATTTTCACCTGCAAAGAACAGAGAAATTTAGCATTCTATACCTATTTTAATCTGAAATTCTATAACTAATAACATAGAGAAATGCTGCACACTGCCAAAACCTTGGAAGATTTTGCAAAATAATGAAGAAATTTATTTCACAAAATGTGTCAAATCCTTTGAGATCAAACCAATGCAATTAATTAATAAATATCGATGTAATACATATTAATATAGTAGTAATAATTTATTATAAATTAATTGAATTTTTGCACCGATGATTGATCAAAATGTCAAAATGTAAACAATATATTTACTACATCTTAGTTGTATATAAAAATGCTATGGGAAGATGAAAATCTACTCACCGTTTAATCCATAGTCGAAATAAACCAACATGTAATTGTATTATTGCTTACACTTGATTTAAATATCACTTTTGTGTGAAATTAATTTGATGTATTCATGGCACACCGCCATGACCGCCATATTGATGTAGAACAAAATGGGAGGAGCCAAGTTATTGGTGCCAACATAGATTTTTATACGATGCCAACTATAGATAAATAAATGATTTATCTATTCAAAAACATCAGCGAAAGAGTGACTTCAACAACGTCTTCAACTCCATCTAAGTAAATGTAATTAATTACGCATCTGTATAAAAAGTAAGATGAATTTGTAATCTTTATCTTCCGTAGACATGGCAGAATAGAAAGAATGGCGGGAAATTTAAAAACAGCGCGTATAACTGGTTACCTATCTTACGACATTATATTTACTTATGAATACAATTTCAGTCCTTAAGTATAAGAAGTTGCATACAATAAACTATGAAAGATTGTTGGATAAATCCTATATAACTTCATATACATTTGTGTGCTTACTAAGTTGCCTACATTATATGTTATAAGTGTGATGTACTATAAATTGCCTATAAATTTTTGAGTGAAAAAATGCAATTTAATATAATTTCTTGCCGTTGTTTTGCACTAAAGGAGTGAGTGAGAATAGGTAGCAACACAAGTTAAACAATAATAATAATAATAATAATGATGATGACCTAGAAAATATTAATCAGGCGTTGATTGAAATTGAGCAGAATTTACATAATTTAAAGAAATTGCATTCATAAAACAAATGTCATTTTATTGGAACATATTATTAATTTGTTAATATTTCTAATTAATCATTAAAAAACGTAAAGAAAGGATAAAAATAGCTAAAAAATCACAAACCATCTTGACTTACACTAGATACACATCATTAATATACATAATACAATACGTAAATAATGAATTAATTAATAACATATTGTAAATGGAATGAGTATAGGTGATGGAAGAACAATTATTACATAAAAATATCTCAATGAATGAATGAATGAACACGACGACAGCGTGTGAAATATTCTATGCATTATATAAAAATGAAATAATTAAATATAGCATTGTATCGTAGTACAAACGTCGATTTTTTTGGCACGCTAATTATTATATTGGTAGAAAATCATTTGAAATATTCTTACAAAACAATGCACATGCATACAGATTGTTGTAAAATGGCACTGTAAAAATACCATTCGTGTTATTTACATATTTCTGAGTAAACAAAAATATTTCGTATTATTTGTTAAAATGATTGATATGTGGATTAGGAGAGACAGAGAAAGAGACTTTTTAGGATTGGACCGTATTTGCAAAATTTGATATTTAAAGAAACTTTCAATTAGTTTTAAAGAGAAATCACAGATTAATTGTTTGCAATATGTGTGTTAAAATTAATTAAATTAATAAATAATTAAAGCAATTTTTTTGTTTGTTTAAACATTAGTAGTGCGGAATGTACTCCACAGCCTTATTATTCCTCAAACGCATTCAATAATAAATAATGTCAGTCATCTGAGAAAAGGAATTCGCTCTCAGATAGTAGAACTTCTAAATCTGACTGGACGGTATGTACGTTAGAATCGATATCCGTTCTGTTGTTGTTAGTGCTGGAATTGTGTTCAGGATGTTGCTGTTCTGGTTGTTGCTGGTGTATTGTTGGTGGACTAGTAACTGGTGCCTCTTCATTAGATTTTTGATGAGGAGGAGGAGGAGGAGGAGGAGGAGGAGGAGGAGGAGAAGGTTTTGACTTTGTTTTTGTCTCTTTAATAGTTCGCACAAGCACACCTGTTCGTGGTTTTTTCACTAAATCAGTTTTCTTCGACGCACGCTCAATAATAACATTACTTTTATCAGGTTTTCTTAATTTTACACTAAATTTAAATGGAGGTTTATATACAACTTGCAAACGAACTTTCTCCTTCTCACTCGGTATATTACCCACACTATACGACTTGTTCTTGTCGTTCCTTTGTTTAATTGCAGCACGTTTATGCGGACTGCGACTGCTTGTTAGGCCAGCCGGTGTCGATTTTGATTTAGGCAATGCGGATGGATGCGATTTCAGCAGCCAATTCTGCACTTTACCCACCGGATCCGCTTCTGGTGTGAGTGGCGTGTGCAGAACTTCCGCATTAATTAGACCCTTTTTCCCATCCGCATCCACCTGCGCGCTACTATAATCAATCACCTCTTTCCTCTTCTTCTTCTTCTTATTATTCACATTATTATTATTGTTATTATTAATATTAGCGGTGGTTTGTAGCGATTTCTTCACTTTGCTCGGCGGTATTTCGATAATTGCTGCCGTATCGCCCACTTTTTTATTACGTGACGACTCCTCCGCACTCACCGCCGCCGAAACACGTTTCTTCTTCTTCGGCGAAATCGCTTTCGATGATTTATTCGGACTATTGACATTATTATTAATCGACTCTTTGCCCTTTCGCTTCTTACGCAATTTACCATCGCGCACTTTACGTTTCAGCGGCAGCTTGGAATGAACGATCGGATGAACCGTCACATTGCCACCACCATCCCCATCCGGAGGCAATCGCACTGTTTCAGTTGTTTGGCTATGCATTATCGTAATCGTCTTCAATTTACCTTTTGGTCGTTTCCCAAAGTATTTCGTACTAAACACCTGTGAAATATATAAATGTGTATTAGACTACTGTACATTGAGTTGCCTATATTAAATACTCGCATACAATACAATTTAAAGCCAATCTAGCGTTATAAATCGGCAATAAATATCCACTTACTTACTCTTTAAATATAAAATCTGTCTTAAAAGCTTCAACTATTTTCGTTGAATAATGTAAAAAAAGAAATAAATGTGCGCATGCATTTTGTAAAAATCGATTTCAACTTACCAATATTGCAATAACTGTCGATATGATTAATACAACCGCATACCAATAATCCAAAATCCATCGCTTAAAGCTGGCAATACTCTCGTCTGATAGAAGAAGTTTGCGGAGCGTCGCTAAAGGTCCGGATGGATCCACCTCCCTGCACATTTGAAAGACATCACAGTAACCGCTATAATCGTTACATGGTGTGCCAGGTTTCGAAAACATATCGGGAATGTCGTACGGCATGTCATTCCATTCGAAGGATGATATACACGGCTGATTATCACCTGGCAATTTGCAGCACAGTTCGCATGCCTTTGTCTTTGCATCGGTTTTACTTGGAATGCATTGGCACGACTCCAATCCATAAGCGAGACAAATTGACCCCGTACATTCCTAATATAAAATTCATCATTCAATAAATACATATATGAAAAGTAGAGGAGTACATTTTAAATAAACAATATATAACTTACGCCCATAAAACAGACAAACTCCTTATTGCATATCGTCTTATTTGGTTTGTTAACAGATGGCGGACATTGTGGTCCTTTGCCATTACAAAAACTGGCATCCCTGCAGCCATTATCGTCACGACACTTATCACCGAACTTTACTTGGCATTCGGATGTACAACATGGACCCTGCAATAAATAAATTACTCCCAATTACTATACAGTGTCTCCAAAAAACGTCCTAAGAACTATCACTTCCATTGCCAAGTTTCGCGAGAAACTTTTAGACAAATTTTTGTTATCTTTTGATAATATATTTCTAATAATAATTGCACGCGCAAAATGAACTTTTACTTTTAAATGCAATCGAATCATGTATTGGAATTCATTTGGTTCACTAAAACCTCATCTTTTCTGGAAAATTGTGCTAAACGCGACTGCTATTTAACATCATCAGTATCATAAAAATGCAAATATTTTAAATTGTTCTTGCTCTCACAATCAGTGTCTACCTACACATAAGCATATGTTTATTACCTGTGAAGGACTGCAAACACTTCGTGGCGTCAATCGACAAGGAGGCTCATCAAGCGGTGGATATCGTCTCTGTGGGAAACAGCACTGATCACGACAATCTTCTTCCCATCCGCAATCACATTCCTCGCCCTCTTCAACCACACCATTACCGCATAATGAAGCTTGCGGTTCTTTTTCCATAGAGAGAAAAAATCATTACAACATTAAAGAGGAATGTAAATAATAAATAAAAACCTGTGAAACATCCTTTAGGTGAACGCGCCTTAAAATTAAGCACCGGATTAATGCTCTTCAAGCTGCAGGGTGAAAATTGATTATTGTTCTTCTTGTCGCCGGAAGTCGCTCTTGCAAACATAATAAAATTACCATCATCTCCACCGGGCGTACATAATTCGGGATCATGCTATTATGAAAATAAATGAATAAATACATGTCCATGTAATTGAATAAATAATCACTTACAGGTGAGCCGAAATTATGACCAATTTCATGCGCTAATGTTACATGTGATACCGCAGGTGGTACATGTTTTCCATAGTTCAATAATGTAACGATTCCCGTATTTAATGACTTCATACTGCCCCTATAATGCTACGAAATGATAAATAAATTATTAATAAAGTATACGCTTATAAATAAATTCATTTTTTACTCTTTT
>JAODFZ020034862.1:0-12014 GCA_027574845.2 Deinopsis erosa
TCCATATTGAGACTGGACAACCACCATGGTCTGGGTTGTAGCTGCAGATTGTGTGTCCAAATGCATTCAATAAGGGTTCGATCTGCAGCATACACAATTATTGCCGCAAAAATTCGAGAATTGAAAATTACAAGAAAGTTAAGGAATTGTTTCGCGGTGCACTTATGACGACAGCGCGGCTCCCCACGGTGCCGCGGCGCACAGTTTGGGAATCACTGGTCCATGCCATTAAATGGCGATTCTATTAACCGATATTCGGAAATGCTATGTTTAATGTGTAAATAAATTTAATGATTTTACAGTTTAATGTCTAGTTTATTTCGGTTTATTTTGGCTTTTAAGTGCTTAAAGTATGTAGGTATCTAAAATTCTACTAAAATAGATGTTAATATCTATCTGAAATGTGATTCTATTATATTTCATTCAATACAGCGTCAGATTCTCATAAATTTTCTATTTAAATAAATTGATTTGCAATAAAGTAGGTATCTGTTATCTTATAAAGTAAATTATTTCTAATATTAAATTCAGTTTTAATCAAAGTTGGCAGCTACGAGTTGTTACTCACCATCAATACATGTGTAACAAAGCGTTGTTATTTAATTACGTCTGCTTAGCTTATATATACACCCTCGATATTAGGGGATAAACCACCAAATTAAAGTCCTTGTGATGATAATAACAATGTAGTGCAATGCCCAAGGGTGCTTTGAAAAATACGCGCTCTCTCTCTCTCACCATCACCATCACCACTTCAATTTTCCTACCTAATATTAGAGCATAGCGATGAGAAGAGATTTTCGTTTAATTTCTAGCAAAATTACGTACTTACATTCTTCTACCAGTTGCCATTTAATGGTTGGCTGGTGGCGCCATAGAATTTAAGCACGAGCGCTTTTACAAATCTAATCACGCGTAAAACCATCTTCGAAATCTTTTCTTCTTATTTCGTTTTTGTTTGTTGAGTTTAACAATGCCCATATTACTTCTGTTTACCGAGCAATGTGCGTTGACTGCGGGGCTTTTCAGTGCAAATCCCTAAATGCATTTTAAATCGGTTTTTCGGGTTTAGCTGTAATGATGTGACGTTTTTTCAGATAACGGATTTAAATAAACTTACAAAAATCTACTTTAAATTAGATGTAGATAATAATAGAATTAAATTGAATAAAAACATTATTCCATTAAAGTTTTAAAAATTAATATCAAAAACTTAATTTTTTTTTTAGTATAAATGCATTTCCTACTTTTTATGCTCTAATAATTGATATATCAATTAGTATGTCAACTGCAGACATAATTTGTTTGCTGACTTTGTTAGTATCATGACAGTAACTTGTTTATATGCTAATTACGTAACTTAATCTAAATATAATTCAATATTAGAATGTTTTCAATGTTAAATAACTTAACGTAATCTGATTTTTTTTTTAGTTATCTTGTAATTATAATGTTTTTTTGTCAAATATATTTTAAAATTAGTCACATAAAATGTTAAATTTTAAGAATAATTTATAAAAATATTAACTAATCGATAGTATATTACCTGTCAACACCGGATTATCGGGTCACGACCGACTAATAATAATAATAATAAGAATAATAGCATATTACCTATTATTTATACAAAATACAAATAAAAATTATTAATAATTACGTATCCACTAAATCAGTGTTTCCCAACCGTGGTTCCCCGGAACCCTAGGGTTCCACGAGTGTCTCTTAGGGGTTCCGGCGCGAAAATTAATAAAAATGTAAATATATTTGTTTTTATCTATTTTATCTATAATAATCTATAAAAAACTGTTTCTAAAGAGTCACATGGTGCAGGGGTTCCTCACTCAATAAAAAGTCGGCTTTGGGGTTCCCCAATTAAAAAAAGGTTGGGAAACACTGCACTAAATAATCAACATTTTAAGCAATTACCTACTACGATTTCACTTATTTTGCTATAGGGCCAAAACGGCTTATTTTCGAATATTATCAAAAAATGCTTGTTTGGGTGTCTTCTATATTCTATAATCTTGCTAAGTTTACCGGTATGTTTTAAATACACCCAGTTTCCGATTTAGCCCGATATGACATTCAAAAAAATTAGTTCATATCAAAAATTTTATTTAACTTGAAAGTAAAAAAAATGATAGTAAAAATTTACTAACACATTATAAAAAACGAAGATATTCGATCGTTCCGAGATTTTTGCCTAACCCTGTATACTATTATAAATACAATATTATATTACATAAGTAATTGTTCATCACGTTTTATAAAAAATTCGTAGTTTTTATTAGAATTTAGTCAATTCCTAAAATCCATTCAGACTTTTGAAGATATTCAAAGTGATATTGAATATTAATTGATTATAAGATTATCATGTGATAAACTCAAAAAAAATGGTTGGACTATGTGGGGATCGAAATCATAGCCAATTCATAATACAATAAAAGCAAATTTTATTTCTATTATGTGAATGAAACATTTTTTGTGGTTCTTAATTTATTTACTCAATTAAAAATATATAAAATGTATAACTATTAAACAATTTTAACCCTAATTTTGTTAATTTAGAAACACATTAAATAATTATTTCATATTCTCAAAAATGAATATCATTTTATTAAATAAACCTTACTCTTTGTATAAATATGAAACATGTGAAGTTTGCGGTGTTTATTTTTCGAAAAATAATTGTTAGACTTTAGAATATTTCATAAATAAAAAGAACAACCGACATACACAGACACACACACGCACACATACAAAAAAGAAAGGAACGTTGAACATTTCACATTTATTGAGCGAATTTGCAGTATTCCCCGTCATCATCGCTCTCTTCGGGTGCGTACATGTATAAATAGGGAGCCGCTAGTACATATCAAATTACCCCATTATTCTGCTACAGCCACCCTTACCTGGTCCTGCCTGCCTGCCTCCTGCATTCGCTCTCTCTTCGATGCGATAGGAGTATGTGAACATTTTTATATTTATTATTAGGATATACCTACGTACGCACAGCCACATACATAAATTGTACATTGAAAACGAGTTGTTCTTTTCATCCATAATCAAAACCGTAATAAAAAATAAACAAAAGATAGCTATTAAAATAAAAAATATAAATAAAAAATAATTTATTTAACTGCATATATAAATTTATAGAATTATTTATTCATTATAAAAAAGAGAATTTAATTTTTTTTTTATTAAAACAAAGAGTTTTTGTTTTCTGTTCGAAATAATGATGTTACATTTCTTCATAAAATTTAGTAAAAATATTTCCTTTATTTAGATGTGTGTTTAATAGTCTCTTGACTGTTGTATGTCTATTGGGCGCCTCAATATGTACTTTTGAAAAAATCTTTTCAGTTTCGGGCAGGTAAAAGCGCACACTACGATGAGATCTACTTGTACTCCTATCTACATTATATCCTATATAGGTATATTTTATGTATGTGTGTGTGTGTGTGAGAGAGTGTGTTCAAGTAGCCGGTGTGCATACAATAGGTCCAGCTTATTATTTACAATAGAAGCCCTTAACATACAGACATGTATTATGGGTTGATTGTGAGTTAACAAACCAAAGCAAAAATTTATTCTTTTCCTCTTGTTTTAGGAGTTGTTTAAATATAACATTCAGAAAATCAATTATTTACTTTATAATAGTTGGGTAAAGTTGAGTTAGATTAGCGCAACTTTTAGATTATAACAGGTAAACATTTAAATGTTTCAAATAAAATATTTGCAAATATTATTATTACCTAAAAGATTTTAGTTTTATTAAATTAAATAATATTTATATTATTTATTGAACATATAATAGAATTTAAGAAACTTCAGTTACTCTAGGTCTAGTTTACTAGTTTTTAATAGGTTAGGTTATTAAATAATTATTTTTTAGCGGATTTAAATTTATAAATCACGGAGCCCTTCGAGGTAGCTCGCGGAACCCCAGGGCTCCGCGGAGCACTCTTTGAGAACCGCTGATTTAAAGTATTACCTCTGTTCCATGATTTTGAAAAATTCTAAACTAATGAGCCATTTAATTCAATTTATAGGTTATCCAAGACTTCTTAAACTTTTTCATATAGCGACTCCCTTCAAGCCTAGGAAATTTTAAACGACCCCCTCATTCTTATAATGAAATTTATATTGACCGTAGATGTAGGTGTAATATCGCGACATTGTAAAATCTACAATGTTTATTTATAATGACTCAGAAGTAGCAGATTTTTGTGACCCCCTTTCACTAGTCTTGCGACCCACCGAGGGGTCACAGTTTAAGAAGCCCTGGTATAGCCAATATTGCCTCTGTTATAGGCGCCACTTCAACACTAAAATAATTTAGGCCCCAAAATTTTGAGTAATATTTTGCACCTTTTTTACAACTCAATATATTTTTTTGCTATTTAATTCAATAATAAAAATTTATTTTTTGCTTTATTATTTTATTGTAGTTTAATTCTAGTTCTAGTATTTTCTGTGTATTTTCTAATGTGACAAAAAAATTCACGTAAAATAGATTTCAGTACTTATACATTTATTTATTTATTTATTTATTCATTGAATAGGACATTTGATCAAATTTAGAGAATTTTTGCAAATTTCTTTTATGATTAATAAAACTTCTTACATAATTTTTTGCATTTTCTGAAATAATTAGGTTTATGAACTATTATACAGGTTGATTCAGTTTCAACCTTGAAATTTTTAACACAATATTCTCCTCGTCGTTCTGATTTAAAATCACTTTGGATATATGCCTCTTACTCGCTTCCTAACAAAGATACAGGGTGTCAAAGTTTCAAAAAAAAATCATTTTTTAATCATATTTTTTAGGAAAAAGTTACAAATAATGAAATTTTGTATACATAGCTTCTTTATGACGGCCTATTTTTTTAAATTATTTTCATCTAATTGCGACACGATTTTGAATCAGAACGACGAGGAGAATATAGTGTAAAAATTTTCAAGGTTAAAACTGAATCACCCTGTATGTGCAATTTAACTCTATTCGCAATTAACAACGTAAGTCATTTTACATATCGTCATAAGAATATGAATAATATAGTAATGATTGTTGAAATAAATATTATTTATATAAAGTTTAGTGTCAAATTTAATCAACATTTTATTAACAATTTGGAGTGTATAATTGAAAATATAATTTCAAAGAATTTGTTTTAAAAATTGTTACTTCAATATGTCTAAAAATAAGTAACAACAATGAAACATATATTAATCTATTTTAAAATTTTATCATGTGGTTAAAAATAAATATTAATTTGTTTAATAATTAACTGTTTTATAAAATAAAAAGAATTTTTATTAAATGAAATTCTAACTAGTTGTAAAGCAAAGTCCAAAACTATAAAAATCTTCTATAATTTTTTATTTAATTAACATTAATTTTATAGAATGTTAATTAAATGATCAAGTATAGTTATAAAACTGTCAAATAGTTAAAAATGTTGTACATACGTAGGTAATTTGACCTATCGAAATTTTACCTTAACCTATCTCCTCTTATACATTTCAGTTATAATTTAATTAAACCTAGAAATAATGAGTGGAATTAGATTATCTAACCCTTTTCGGCATAATGTCCATTATTTAGGGGTATAATCTGTTATAGGTAATAAGTTAGAATACGTGGGGTCATGGGTCCACATCACGTGAACTTCATTAATACCAAAACCAACTCCACAGTGCACAGTGCATTGAAGTGAACTGCACGCGACTTGTACGATTACGTGCACCTGACTAGGCAGAAACATGCACTCATTGTTCATCATTCAAATACACACACAAAAATGTATATTAATAAAGAATAAACGAAGAATGAAGAAATTAACGATGAAAGAGCTGTCAATGCCTATTTGGCAAGCGGCAATGTGATGATGGTTCGAAAGACAAAGGGCCATCTGGGGCATGTTGTTCACTTCCCAAAAGAAAGAAAAAACAATTTCTTGGTTTTGGTGTTTAACCGTACCATGCGGGTGGTTTTTTTAATAAAATTCATTCAAGAATGCCTCGTCAAAAGCGATTATCTTTTGCGCTTCTACTCCTCTAAGAGAGAAACCTTAAACTCATTTTCGAGACAAGAGGACGACCTCTAAATACCGAGCTAAACCACACACATAACAACATAGATGTAATGTAGTAAATGTGAAGAACAGTGGTGTAGCCAGGTTGGCGTTATAGGTACAATCCCCCCTCCCAATCATGCTCATATTTCATTATTTCCTTGTTTAATTTCTATGAAAATTGTCTATTTTTTGTATACATCACCGCTATAATACTATTTTGCGTACGCCACTGCAGTGAAGAACACCAACAGCATTATCATCATTACTTCATCCCTTTATTCTTCATTTTACAACACTTCTCTTCCAAAATTGTTTTATTTACACAATAATAATGTGAGGGTGTTTCTCGTTTTTGAAACAATCTGGCTGATGTTGAAAAATGTTGTGTACAACTGCCGATGCTTTGAGTGTTTATTTAACTGCGAAAACATCCTGAAAGATACATTATAAGTATTCTTTTACACCACCCAGAGAATTGCGGACCCTCAAAACCGCTAATCAAAATATTTTTCTCAACTTTACACTTTTAAATCAAAATCTCTTTTTCGTATATAAATAAAAATAAAATGGTGTTGTCGTTTTATTTAGTGAATGAATTTGTTATTTTAAACGAAGGATATGGGCAAAATTTTATATGTATTGGGGAATCTAAAAATGTGAATTATTTATATTTTTAAATGGTAATATATTGCAGTAACTGTCAGTTTGTGTGTCATCCGATATCTTCACTCTCTATGCCAACACTTTATTTCAGAAGCGCGCCGTGTTTTTTGTTTCTTCTTCTTTTGGTTTGTTTTTTTCAACTCTCGTTTGATGATGAGGAGGATGTGATGAGGAAAAAATTGTGCTTTGGAATTTCTACAAATCAGGGGTTAATGCCACATAAACTATTAGGAGGGTGTTTTTTTTCTAAATTATTTTGCCAACTTATCTTGGTGTCAATGGTGTGCTTCCTATTATACTAAACTAACTATAAGCTCTTAAATCTTTCACTTTTTTAAGGGGGCAAATATAATTTAATAAAAACAAAATAATTAATATATTATATTATTAATGAAGATTATGTGCTGCAACGAGGATTTTGGCTTAAGAGGGGTGAATCAAAATCACAAATAAATTAATATACATAATATATACCGGGTGTTCCAAGATTCAGGCTCGCCCAATTTTATTTTTTATTTGTGAAAATTAAGAAAGAAATAAAACTCGGAACTTAAGAATTGTGACAGATTTCGGATTGATTGGCAATATGTATGGACATGCATCACTTCCGGTTTATCCGGAAATGATGCCAACTTTCGATTTTCAAATAGAACACCCTATATATTTTTACATATTCGGAATCAGCGTTTCATTCTGATTGTGAGTTCAAAACAATTTCCTTTGTTAATTTTTGATAAAAAAAAAAGATTTTTTATTTCATTTTTATCAACAATTTAAATTTTTATACATTATATTTTATTAATCTTAACAAGCATAATTTTTAATTAAAATGATAAAAATACGTAAAATTGTATTATTTGTCTAGTTATGACGTCATAAACAAGTTTAATTTCTTAATTTTCATAAATAAAAAAATGAAAGGACCGAGCCTGAATCCGCGAACACCCGGTATAATGACAAATTCATTTCAATGGCAAATAAAGGTTAAATAACAGACATACAAATTTGATCTATTCTATTTTAAATCATAAAAATTATGCAACACGTATGACCCTAGAATCTTGGTAATTGTAATAAATAATAAAAAAAGTTTGATTTACATTTGCTTTTGCGATAAAAATTATATATATTGAGAAAGTAATAAAATTAAACTTTAATAACAAACAATAAAAGATATCATAAAATTTAGAATAATATAATATAAGTTAAAATATCTAAATTAAAAGTTTTCATGGATGGAAACTGTTCGTTTTTCTATTGTTCTTGTTTTTATTTAGCACGATTTTTAATCTTATAAATAAATAATTTATTGGCCATATACTTGACACTGTAATGTAATCTTTTGTATAAGAAAATCTCGTATTTTAAATACAAATTGTGACATGAACATTTTTCTTGAGTTAAAAATATAAAAGAAGCGAACAATATAAACTTTTGTTGCATCTTAATTAAATTTCTCTTCTTTTTTTAGAAACAGTTGCACGTTCTTTTCACTACAACCAAGCAAAAAAAAAAGAAAAGTTTTTTAGCAGAAAAAAATCACACAACAAACAGATTCAAACTACATCCAATTTTTCTTTGCTTTGTTTTCTGAATACATAATTTTATTACAAATATACAAACAAATAAAACGATATTTTTCAATCAACAGAAATCAATTTAATGATTGCAACATGAATTTTTTTCTATGTATGTATTAAATTCTTGGAGCATAGCATTAAGTTTGTTTAGAAATCTCATGAATAGAAATTGGGTTTGAAACTCAATCAAGCATTGTATACTTTAGCATTAACAAAGCGAATTTGCAAAATGCATAAATTAAGGTTTGAAAGAAAGGTGATGAAATTCTCAATACACATCCAAATAGTTTCAAATTAATCTCTCGTTTTATTTCGGTGCAATATGCTCGTTTCTAAGTTGACAAAATAGAGGCGTTTATATCTCACACACACAAACACACACAGATAGGCAGTCACATATATGAAGCTTTGGGAATAATGATATATTATCCATTGGGGACGAAACAAACATCTCTTATGAATAGCGACAGAGGATTAAACTTTTAGATGAGTGCCAACTTTTAGATTTATGATTTTAATGGCCTAAAATTGCACGGCTTGCTGTCGTATTAATTCCAAGCAATTTTTTAGGCTTATCAAATATTTATTTGAAATAATCAGAACATTTGCCAAACAAAAACAAGAAAAATGCAATTACCACTTATTAAAGTCAAATTATGAACATTTTCACTATTCTCTTATATATTTTCTAAGAAAGAAAAAATAATTTCCTAATTAATCATCATCACTTAATGACATTTTAATAATAATAAAAAAAAACTTAACAAGAATTAATTACCTAAGAAAAAGTTTCATCATCAATTTATTTTCTTACTTTACAATTAGAGTGCAAAATGATAATTTCTTTCGAGTTTTAATGGAATTTCAGTTGCGTAATATCAGATATATATAACGCCTAATTCATATTTGGTGTTAATGTGAAGGGTTTGTTTGTTAATGACACCATTGTAGTTAGTGTGGATCATTAATGATGAGAATGCGTGCTTTGTGGTTTAGTCTATTGTCAGGTTGATACATAAACAGTTTTTTCCTCCTGCCAATTTTCGATTAATAAAGTTCGTCGATGCGATTTTATTGCGCATCGTTAATTGATTTTAATAGAAAATTTATTTTTCGTAAATAGTTTTAAAAAGTTTTGTTGCGCATTTGTAAGCCACAACCCAACAAAAAGTTCCTCTTTTGTATACAGAAAATTTATCTTGTTTTTAAACAACAACATTCTAACTGTTTGTTTTATTTAACAAAATTTGCACTGATTAAAATTCAAACAAATCTCTTTAAATGCCACATTTGAATTTTTCTACCGAAAAAAAAACGGTTCACTCTCTTTTTAAACTTTTCCACTTTAAATTTCTATGTTCGACTAGAATGGATTGTTGAAAGAAGAAAGGAAAATTACAATTACTAAATAATTATTAGAAATGCATTGAATGGCTATTGAATTAAAGTCAATACATAAAAGATAGACCGCGGGAGAAAATCATATTTATTATAATAATACAACGTACTTGCAAAAAGAAAATTTACACTATTCAAAAGGTTTTTTCATAGTCAGTCTTCAAGAAGAAAAACTCTTTAGAAGTAAAAAAAAATACATTGATTTTAACAAAGAATAGTCAATACCTTTATAGATTTCAAAGCGAGTGAAAAAGTTTCTTTATGATCAAATTCGCTTCCATATTAAACAAAATATCTGAAATGCAACTATGTGACAGCATTTATTAGATGTTGTGCACAGTAACAAATTTTAATTGCGCACAATAAAAACAACAATAAATTGAATCTTCTTTTTTATTTATAATTTTACCCTTCGAACTGTATGTAGTTCCATTTTACGACATGCAACCTACGTGTGCCTGAAATCCTTACAATAAAATTGCGATTTATTTATAACATTTTCTATGATTAATAACTAATCGTGCGTTAAAATGAACCCGAAATATGTCACGTATGAAATTAACCAAAATACACACTCACACATTTCATAAATGAATGCATTAAAGAGTAAAAGGGTCGTCCCATAACCCATTTCATTGCCCCGCATTTTTCCTAACCTTATACATTTGTATGATAATTATCATAAACCCAATTTTCTCTATAGCTCTTTTAGTCGTCATCTATTTTATGGAAATTTCTTATAATCTACACAAATGATACTTTTTAAATTTCAAATAAGTCTTTGTGCAAAGCAGCAGCAGAAGAAAACATTGTCTGGCCCTTTTAACCGCAATTTCTTCTTTTTCATGCTGCTCTATAAATTTATGCGTTTTTTTTCATTTAATCATTGCAGATGTTTTATATTTTGCTTTTTTTGACATGACCCACATACTATGTGTTTACATTTTTATTACTAACATCACAATCCTAAAAACTATATAATAAAAACGAACGATGCGTTTCTTAATAAAATCATTGTTTTTCACATAATATAATTGCGGATTGCAATTCCAACTTATTTACATTTTATCAGAGACGGGTTTATACATAAAATAAGTAAATTAAAACTTTGAGCGGCAAAATTTTGGAAGCGAAATTTCAGGCGAAACGAGTGCAAAAGTACAATATGTGTTACAAATAGAACATTCTTTTAACTATAATATAATATTAGGTTGGTTCATATGAAATTGCCGATTTTTAATGGAATATAAATAGGATTTGCAAATCCGGGTATAGGGTACCCTGGTACCCGGGTAATATACCGATTTTCTAACTACCCGAGAACCGGGTATTTATATTAAATTACCCGGTTCTTTTTATATAAAAAATTATACATTTCCTTCACAAACATCTCTCAAAATTTTTTAATGCAATTAGTGCAACTACTATTTGTTAGATTAGCATTTTTAAAATGAACAAAGTTGTTTCAATTGCAAAACTAATGCATTTATTTAAACATTTTTAAGGTTTTGCATAAAATAGAATAATTGATAATAAGCAAACATATTTCAATTTATTTGGACTTTATATTGCTATAAAAATAAATGGTAAAAATTAATATTTATTATTATACATAGTTTTTTTGAAAAATAAAAATGTAATTGTAAAGATATATTTAAGCCTTGATGTAAGAGTTGACCGTCAAAACCGTCAATAATGAATCTTTTATAGGAACGCGGATTTTTAAAGCATTCCGTCTGTAATAAAAAAAATAGAAAGTTTTCAACCCTCTGGTTGCATCTGACTTCGAGGAAATCCTGCACAATAAATGCAAACTTATAAAACGGCTTGCCTAGACAAGAGGGAGGCCAGTCTAAAAAAATCATTCACTCTCCATCATCCATTTTTTGTTTAATATATTGTTTTGTTGTGTTTTCTTGTGTTTTTGTACGTGTACGATAGATAGAACGTATTCCTCCTATTTTCCAGCTTAAGTTCGACTTAAAAATTCGGAATTAATTTAATTTATTTTACCTTTTTAATTATTATTCGGGTACCCGGGTACCCGGGTATTTGCTTAAAAAATTACCCGAGAACCGGGTATTTTTTTCCGGGTAATTGCAAACCCTAAATATAAAAATTCGATTTTTTTTCTTACAAAAAGATTTATTAATAAATTAATTACCATCTTTATTCATAGTTATTCGTCAACAAGTTGGCATCGAATAAATGCGATTTTTATAAAAATCTCGATTTTTAGAAGCCGTAACGTTGTCCACAGTCATAAAAACATCACTCTCTTTAGTGA
>JAODFZ020034904.1:0-13877 GCA_027574845.2 Deinopsis erosa
CTGCGTCTCAAAACTGCGTCTCAACGTGCGGTGATTCTCACCAGCAGTTGCTGCGTGAAAAAAACTCACCGTGACTCTGCCTGCGTCACCTCACGAAGCTGCGTCTCAACGTGCGGCCGGCCTCAACGTGCGGCTAGCCTCAACGTGCGGCCGGCCTTAATGTTCGACAGCTCTATTTTAATGTGACTAATATATTTTCCCATTCTATTCTATTCTACTATTAATAAAAAGTAATTAATTGAATTATTAATAATACTATAATTTAACTTGTTATTTATTTTAAAGGTTAACAGCCAATGAAGAAGTTTTTTACTTATTTCGTATAGCAAATTTTTATTATATTTGTATGAGAATGTTAACAGTATTTTTAATTAGTATTCCAATGAGTATATTCACAGATAAGAAAAAAACCATTAATCTAAATGTAATATCGCAAATTTCACGTTGAATGTTTCGATGTTACGTTTATGAACGATTTGAATAGTAATTGTAAAGGAATTCTATTTGCTTAATTATTGTTTTAGTAAGATATAACTTTGGACAAGCCAAAGTTAAGTCCACCAAGAAAAAATTCTTAAGGAACAAGGACACAAAATATATATGTTATTAAAAGATTGCAGTCATAGCAAATATAACTTCTCAACTCACTTGAATATAGAGTTCCTCTATTACAGGAGATTTTCTACTACTGGTAAAACGGAAAATTTTAAATTGTTTTTCCGGTATTACCGGTAAATTTCGGTATTAAATGTAAAATTAAGTTAACAATTTAAATATACAATATTTTATTAAAGAAAATGGAAATAGCAAAAATATAATTAAAACTAAACTGAAAACTTTTATAATTTTTATATTTCATTTCTTTTTATACCTCTGAAACAACACAGTGCATCAATTATTTGTTTTTATCATGTTAACCGCCTTTTAGTGAAGTCCTTTTTATAAAATAGCAATAACACAATAAAACTTTTATCAGGTATGTATAAGTACAGTTAATTGTCGATAAGAGCAACTTCGATATTAGGAATTTGGTTGAATCATGTTATCGATAAAAGTAACTTTATATTAGAGTAACATTTTTTGGCTCATTTTTTTATTAAAAGTTATGATGATGATAGCACTGAAAGTATTGAATTTAAATTTATTTTAGTTAATTTTGTTTTAATTTAGTGCATCAAATTATACCTACATTTAATGAAATTATGAAAATTAATTCCAATATTAAACTTCGATAAATTGTAATTAGGTCCATAAACACCTTTACTCATTTAAATTAATATTCAATTATTATTGGACATTATACGCTATATATAAATATAAATAATATGTAAAAGAAATATAATAATACGCTATATATAAATAATATATAAAAGAAATATTTTTCTAAATTACCTGTAAATTTCTAATAATTTCAAATAACAGATAACGATATTTATTGGTAGAGGAACTCTACATGAATATGAATAAGTTTTAGACATTATTCATTATTATTTACTTTATACAAGATGACCCAGCTAATACGACAAAATCGACAAATGCTAAACGAAAGTTTCATTTTTCAAAAAATTATTTTTTACCAGACTTTTTAAGTTTAACGCCTTGGTTGTAAACTTAAATCTTATATTACTAAACACAAAACGACCTCTCACTTGTGCTTGTGGTAACAGGTAGGGCCGTTTCTAGGTATTTTTCGGCCCTAGACAAAAATTGAATATGCCGCCCCCTACCCCTTTTATCATGCACGTTTATATTTACAAATACTACTACTACTTTAATCACATAATTCTATTGTCTGTGCTTTAATATCATTCTTTTCTTAGGCATTTAGAATAAGAGTTACTAAGTTATACCAACTATGACACAGATGTAAATATTGAAAGATTCAAAATTCCAACAACATAATCAAGAATTTCTGTACTTGGAACTTTCTTGTGCAAAAATCATTTTGTAACGATGTAGTTTTAAACTGGCATGCATAATCCTTCTAAAATTCAATTGATCTACTTGAACAAAAATTGCATAGCATAATCTGTTTGCGATCTCACAATTCCATGCGTCGTTATCACAAAACAGATAAAACACTCGATTAACAAAGCTACAATGTTCACTCGGTCCAACTCACATGGTTGGTAAAAAGAATGTCATGTTATAGCTCAGCGGTGGGCAAACCGCGGCCCTTGACAGTTTTACATGCGGCCCTCCATGCATTGTTATATTAATAAAAACTTAGCTTTTCTTTATATTTTTATAATTATTACCTTTATAATTGGTTTGTAAGTAATAAACAATGTATCATATGTATGTTAACTTTTTTTATATCTTAAATTTTTGTCGTTCCCAACGTAATTAATTAGTCATTATTATTATCATTATTATTTCTTTTTTTTTACTGCGGCCCTTTTAGTCTCACTATTTGCGCAAACTGGCCCTCTTCAAAAAAAGTTTGCCCACTGCTGTTATAGCTGATACACAATGTACGAGTAATTGTATGTAATTGTTGATCATGAATAAAATTTGATTGAGATTGAGACTGAGGTTGGTATTAGAAATGGCATATACTAATCTACCGAATGAAATGAATAAATAATTTTCAATTTGATTATATTAAGAAAATTCAATATTAACGTACAAACAAAGCTTATAAACAAATAAAAATCTCAATTAAATCAAATAGATTATAAACTAGAAGAGTTACACAATTTTTTAATCAATTTAATATTTGTTTATTCAAGAAGGAATCAAATTATAGTTTAATATTCAATATTGCAAATTTATTAATGTGGACTAATTAATTTATTGCACTTTTTTAGTCTAATTCATCCTTTATTAAAGAGATTTATTCTACAGTGCAGGATTATAAGCTACACAAGCTATAGCTTAGGGTGTTAAAATGATTTTAATGATATTATGGTCGCATGTGTTGATTTTTAATTGAAAGTTGTTCGCATTTTAAAATAAGAATTATAGAATTGGCGTTTTTAAGTAATATAGCGGACTAATTGTAAGTGTTTGTGAGCACAGAATATGTAAAACTTACGTAACTCCAAATTCTATGTGTCGTTTTAAGGATTTTGTCGAATTGAATCTTTTTACCTCCTAAACCTTCAGTACCCTAGGTTTCACTGCAGTTGTGAATTGACGAACACTAAAAGTAAACAAGTTATTAGCATTTTCGGGTAAATATGAGAATGCATGTGTTAGAGAGAGAGACAACTACATACTCTCAACATTGTATGCGCAAGAGGTAAAATATATTAAAATCTATTATTAGATTAATAGAATTCTATCATAACATGGTATACTATTTATATGTAAAAGCAAATAGTAAACAATTCATATTTATTGTAGAATGTGAGAATTTACTTACAAATCATAGCAGCAGCAGGAGGACACTTGTAGGTGTAGCAAAGTCTTACGGACACTCACAATTTTTAAATTACACCTCACTACAATGTTCTAGAATCTATGTAAAATAACGTATAATTAATAAATATAAAGGCACCCCGTTTTATTTTTACGCAACTATGTTGTATAAGTATAATTTTTATTACACACATATCCGGGCAGCCATGTCACTGATTTTTTTGTTTTAGTTTTTTATTTGTTGTTAGGTTCGTATACATGACATCGCAGCCAACTTCTTACCCTTCTTACTAAACAAACATCTGATTGTTTTGGTTATGTTAAAAGTGAATTAACAAATTGTATAATATTATAATTTATATTTTATTTAAAAGGTAGATTAGTAAACGTGTTAAGTGCGCCAAGAAAGACCCAAGATCAATAACACAACGCACTAAATGTAAGTACAAATAAATTAATTAAATATCTTACCTAATATCTCGCAGCGTTCGCGGTCTATAACAATAAGTTCTACGAAATTGAAATTATGTAGCGTACTCATTGGAATTATTTGATGAAAATTTATGTTTTATACATAAAAGTTAAGCATAATGATGAATTAATTAAAAAAATTGATGGAAAACGATAAATGTATAAAGTTACGTTTGATAAATTAACATTTTATCGTTCATAGAAAATTTACCAACGTAATTTGAATATTGGCGAATAAATGACGAAATATGTTAGATATTAGAAAGAAAGAGTTAAAAATCGAAAGAGTAGTAATAAATCTCCGATAATCATAAAAAAACGAAAGTAATTTTTTCTCATTAACAGGAGGTTCGATCGAACTATAGCATTCACATCAAAGGGTTTGCGCAAACCCCTGCGAACCCCCAGGAAAGCACCACTGATGTTAAGTGATTAGCTATGAAGAAACAAATAATAGCAAGATAATGTGAAAACACCTCAGAGTTTGTTAGATGGTGAATTCGCAGCGAGGTAACAATCCTGAAATCATTATCTCCAATTTTTGTATTGCATATCTTTTTTTTTTTTCTAATGACAATTGCAAGAATTTATATGTTTTAAGATGAATGTAACTTTAACAATTCATAGATAGAAATATTCGCCATATATATGTTACAGTAAAATGAATTATGAAGGATTTTTTAGGCATTCAAAGGAATTATTGATTGTTTTATGGTTTTATCCATATGTTAAATATTAAATATATCTACATTTATAATAATTAACAAAGTTAAAATAGTCAAAAACAAAATACATATATTAATAAAATAATAGTGGCGAGTTTTATAGTAAAAGGCACAGCCGAAACGAACAAACCTATTATAAATGAATTACGAGAAATATAAATGCAGTAAACATCGAAGTTGCATTTATAAAATTTTTACTAATTAATAACAAAAACTATCATATTTTTCTTAAATAAATGGGTGCAGGACGGTTCGGCACTGGACATTTCGGCACCGTACAATTCGTCTCTGGACGATTCTGCACCGTGTCAATTCGGCACCGGACATTTCGGCACTAACTATAATTAATTTAACCTGACCTAAGTTTGTTTGGTTTCTAACCTAAACTAACCCAACCTAATCTATCCTAATCTAACCTAACCTAACCCAACCTAGCCTAACCTAACCTAAGTTTGTTTGGTCCGAATTGACCCGGTGCCGAATCGTCCAGAGCCGAATTGTACGGTGCGAAATGGGCGGTGCCGAAATATCCGGAGCCGAAATGACCGTGTCCGTGGTTCTATATGCTTTTGAAGAAAAAATACGATGATTTTATGTTGCCTCCTTTATTTATTTATTTTCTAAATCGCACATATTTGTCGCTGTTTAATTTCGAATTTTTGAGTTGTTTTGGCGCCCCTAAAATTGCCTAATGGTAGAAACAGCCCTGGTAAAAGCTGATGAATATAAAATTATTTTTGAACAGGGCATCAAACCGATTAATTAAACCGGTTTTTTTAAACCGGTAACCTTTATTTTTTTTAACCGGTAACCTTTATTTTTTTTGCAGTTTCCGGCTATTTTAACCGAAACCGTAACCATTATTTTTTTCCTTAATTAACCGGTAACCTAACCGAAATAATTTTTTTAAACCGGTTAATATTCAAGGATGGTTGTATTCCTATGAAACATCCTTTATAGTAGTTATTTTTATGGTTGATAATTAAAAAAATCTTTTTTTCTGTGATTGTACAACCAATATCATAATTACTTTTGTATTTTTTCATATACCTATTTCTTGTTTGTTTAAATTTTATATAAAAAAATGTTTATTTTGTGAAATTTATTATTTTTATTGATTTTTCTTAAATTTCATAAAAGAAATCTCCAAAAACCGGTTTTTAACCGGTTTTGGGAACAAAACCAAAAAAAAATTTTCGTTCTCGATATCGGTTAACCAAAAACCGATATTAAATTAGTTATATATAAATATAATTAATATGTTTCTTATTTTTGTTCCTGGAAGGGGCCTAACCCATGATGTATTATTTTGAATTAATAACATATAAAATATTAAAAGCATTACGAAAATCGTGTTATTTTTCAAATGAATAGAAGGTAAATAATTTATTATTTCTATCATTTTAAGATTATTCCTTAAATTAATTCTTATAGATGAGTGGAAGGAAAAGTGAAAAGTTTACGAAAACGTCAAAAAAAGAAAAATTAATGACTACAAAAGTATTTTAAATAAAATTTGGATCACTTTTAATTTTAAACTCCTTTTTGTAATTTTTATTTTTATTATTTTGTCACTTTAACAGGCTCTTTAGATTTTCCGATAAAAATAACAAAAGTCTACTGAATTAAAGTTACTACAATATTTGTTTATATTACTAAAATTCCTACCAAAAGTAGAGATATTTTAACAATTTTATAGTTTTGTAGGACATAATTATTCTGGAAAATTCACAACATTCGGCGCGTGTGCGTATCGCGTCCCTTTACAACCAAAGTCTACAGCTCCGTGAGGAGTTATTAACAATGGAAAACTTTGCCTTTGCAAAAAGTGCAAATAAATTGAGTAAATAAATAGATAAAATTTTTAAATAAACAGTTTATGGCTACAATAACAAATTATTTATTTATTAATTTAAACAAAGTTTTAATTATATTATATCACACTAATTGTAAGTTATAGATATATAACATTCATTCTCTTCATAACATTCTTACATATACATATTACATCAAAAATATTCCATGATGGATGATGGAATTCAACTGGTTTTGATGAAAATATATTATTTATATTTTCATGGTTCGATATCGGAATCTTATAATTTATTTTGGATTTTTTGGAACTAAACAATCGACTGTCAATGAATATTTACTAGGTGATAAGAATATGAGCATTATTCCAATATCTGTATCATTAACTGCAAGGTAAGAACAATAAATTTTATTATAACAATTACTTTAATAAGTGGAATAAATTTAGTAATGTGTCAGGACTAACATTGTTAGCTGTGCCAATAGATGTATATCGCATTGGCGCTTATTATAGATTTTATTGTGTAGTATTGGTTCCTACATACTTTGCAATTTATTACGTATTTTCACCTGTATCTTGAATTGAGATTTATTCAACATATCAGACATTTTGCTTCGTTCCTTAATTTGATGTTAAATTTTATTTATCTTCCAACCATGATTTACATTCCAGTTTTAGCTGTACGTCAAGGTACACTTATATTATATGCAAATTAAAACAAACTTTTATGTAATTAATAAGTTTTAGTGACCAATATTTACGTGACGCCTGCGCTTTGTGCAGTTTGTATATTTTATATGGTACAACAATTGGTGCACTAAAAACTGTGGTATCGACTGATACTTTGCAATTTATAGTAATGATGAGATCAGTGTTTATTGTATTTTATTTAGGCATTGTATCAGTAGGTGGAATAAAACAAATTTGGAAAACATCACTTAAAGTGGAGTGATTAGATTTTAAGTAACTTTCATTTACGATCATTACAAATAATTCATTTGTTCAATTACACACATTTAGTTTACTTTTAGATTTAACAAAACGCTACAGTGTGCTGTCAAGTGTCATAGGAACATTCTTCAGTGGACTTATTGTTAGTTATATGAGTACTAATAAAAGATGTAAGTATACAAGTATACATGTAAAAATGTATTTTAAGATAAGTAATTTACCAATATCAATTATACAATAGATAAAATCTTTTTATCTTCAGCTTGTTTTTTTATTACGGATGTATCTGTTCTAACAGGACTAATTTTATACACAAAATATGAATAATGTGACCCCTTAACGGATGAAAAAATTCAACAACCTGATCAAATTATGGCTTATTATGTGATGGAAAAATTATATTCGGGGACTAGCAGGGCTTTTTGTGTCAGGTGTTTTTAGTGCTGTTTTAAGGTAAAAAATGTATACGGTATACATTTTAAAATTATTATTAATATAAAATCTTAGTACATTTTGACTTTGTAAGTTCTTATATCTCTAAAGATGTGTCACAGAAAAATATTAGCAATATGTTAAAATTAATTGTTCTACTCATTGGAATTATAACAACTTTATTAGTTTATAAAATTTAAAGATTCAGTTATCGGCACTTGGTGGAATATGATAAAATAAGAACACTTGGTAGGTTTCACAATATAATTTTATTTTAACGAAGATCTTTTCGCCCTCTCGGTCTTCATCAGGTTACAAAAACATTTACAAAAACAAAATGTATATACTTAGATCATATTTATAGGGAAATATTGATGAGAGGGGAAGGGCTCAATCTCAAATAGTCGTTACAGACAATCAATATTTTCCTATAAATATGATCTATATACATTTTGTTTTTGTAAATGTTTTTGTACCCTGATGAAGACCGAGAGGTCGAAAAGTTCTTCGTTAAAATAAAATTATATTGTAAAACTTACCAAGTATTCTTATTATTATTTTATCATATTTATTAGTTTATTTATTTGATTATATCGGAAATAGTTTTGTTCAATGACTGCAGGAACTTTATTCGGATTATTTCTTTTAGGATTTGTTCTACCAATAGCAAATTCTAAAGTACTTTTACATTCAAATAATTAATAATTAAATAGTTTATTATTATTTATTCATTTGCAGGGAGCAATTTGTGGAGGTTATGGTTCAATACTAACTATGAGTTTTAAATTAATTGGGTCAGAAATTTATAAAGCTAAAGGATTACTAATTTATTCAATTAAACCAATTTCAGTTGCTGGATGTAATTCAACAATTATTGAATCTATCAAGTAATGAAGAAATTTTCTTTTTATTTCGAATATCATATTTTTATTACATATTCATGGGGACATTCCTAGTCCTTCTAATTGGCATTCCAGTTAGCATATTCACTGATAAAGAAATTCCAATAAACCCAAACTTAATTTCCTCAATTTCTCGCTAGATGATTGCAAAAACAGATACGAATAAATGTGGTTATATAAATGTACTATATGAAGAATTATCAAGTGTCGGCGAATTTTGCTCCTTATAACCGATACTCCTTATAACCGAGTTATATTTTAATTTTAAATAGGTGCATATTAATAAAAATGGAACAGTATACAGGGTGTCCTTTAGTAAGTGTTCAAAAGTTATTCAACTTAATTTAAATATAAGTTTATTAATCGTGCTCCAATTCTACTGTCATTAGTTGTTGAGATTATTTAGAAAATGTCACAAAATTGACATAAAACGGACTTTAGTAAAATAATCATATCTATTTTAATATTACTGTTATAATATTGATCCATATTGTATTTAATCGCTAATTAAATATTCTATTATATGAAATTAGATTTATTGCAATATCACTTACACATTGATGATAATTCGTCACAGAGTTCAGCATTAGAAAATTTTTGAGATATTTTAAGTTTTTTATATTACTACAGAAATATATAATATAAAGTAGGCTTTTAATGAAAATATAAAAGGCATAGAAACAACTATTTTGAACTTACGAAAAAATGTTTTTATTTCACGTTAAAGGTTTTTTTTTGGTTAAATCGGTTCGGTTTTAAGCAGTATCATACCTTGATTGCATTGAAACCAAATTATTTATATTATTTGTTCCTTATAACCGGGAACTCCTTATATCCGAGTCCCTTATAATTGAGTTAGACTATGTGTATACAGAAATGTAAACAATAAATTATTATTTTTAATGGGACTCATTTGGAGACTGATATAAACAAAGTAAATATTTAATTTAACATAAATAATAAAAATCTAGTCTATAAATTTATCTGTATTTTGAAAGATTATTCACCACTTTTTTTCCTTGTTTAAAATATATAAGTTAAATGACAAAGTACGCATCTCATACATTTTGTATCAGTATTTAAGTTATTGACAATCAAAGAGACAATTTGTTCTCAATTAAAATCATGGAAGTTAATGAAAATATTACAAGTGTTGCGAAAGACTTAATGTTTACGTGGCATGATTATTCCATTTTTATTGTTATGCTAATTATAAGTGCATTAATAGGAATCTACTATGGATTTATTGGTAAGAAACAAAACACTGCTGATGATTATCTGCTAGGCGGAAAGCAAATGGGAGTTTTTGAAATATCAATGTCTTTGATATCCAGGCAAGTACATCTAAAGAGTTTTTAATATAGTTTTTTTTTGACATAACGTTAATTGCAGTCACATTTCTGGTATAACAATTCTTGCAGTGCCTGCAGATGTTTATCAATATGGTAGCACTTATGGTTTATGTGCAATAGGAATAATTATCTCAAACATTATTGCTTATTACCTAACAATTCCCGTCTTTTATAAATTACAAGTGCACAGTACATACGAATACTTAAAGATACGTTTTGATGAGCGTGTACGAACATTATCTTCTTTGCTTTTTGCTATTTCAATGTTTCTTTATTTACCAATCGTAATTTATGTGCCAGCATTAGCATTGGCACAAGGTACTGGATTTGGAATACATTACATTACGCCAATTATTTGCGGCGTTTGTATATTTTATACAACCATTGGTGGACTTAAAGCAGTCGTATGGACTGATGCATTACAATTTATTGTTATGATATTTTCAACAATAGCTGTTACTTGTTTGGGTATTATGGCTGCTGGTGGTTTTGAAGAAATTTGGAATATTTCTACAGCTGGAAATCGAACACAAATCGAGTAAAACAATTAAACAATTTATATACATAATATTTACAATCAAGATTTTTATTTATAGTTTTGATATTGATCCTACAAAACGCGATACATTTTGGTCAGTTTTTGTCGGCCTTACCATCATGTGGCTGAATATTGTTTGTTTCGGACAAAGTGCAGTGCAAAAATGTTTAGCTCTACCAAAATATGTTGATGTTAAAAGGTACACTTTCCGACAAAATAGACATATATAACTATTTATTAATAAATTTTTAGATCTCTTATAATAATGGCGATTGGTATGGCAATCTTTATGATTTGTAGTGTATTTATTGGTCTAATGATGTATGCTAAGTATTATCGATGCGATCCATTATTATCTGAAGCAATTGATGCTTATGATCAATTACTTCCATTATTTGTATTAGATGTAACTGAAAATATTCCAGGGTTATCTGGTCTATTCATTGCAGGCGTTTTTAGTGCAGCGCTAAGGTTATTTTTATATATTTTGTTTTTGATTTTACTTAAATATGTTATTTATAGTTCATTATCAGCTGCAATGAATTGCCTATCATGCACTATTTACGAAGATTTTGTAACAAAATTATTACCAAAAAGTTATCTTGAGAAACGTGTCAGTTTAATATTAAAATGGCTTGTAGCAATTGTTGGAATTATATGCACTTTATTGGTATTTGTTGTTGAACGTTTAGGAAGCATTCTGCCTATTGGTTTGAGTTTAGGTGGAATTACAGCAGGACCATTAATGGGATTATTTATCCTTGGAATGTTTGTTCCCATGTGCAATTCAAAAGTAAATTTTTAAAATGTAATGTTAATTAATATTTATGCAAACTTGATTTTAGGGTGCTTTTTATGGTTCAATATGTTCATTAATAATTATGTCATGGATTGTAATGACATCACAATATTACAAACTAAATGATATTATAGTTTACGAACAAAAAGGTTTCTTGGTTGATGATTGTCCACAATTCAATGTAACAACAAATATGTAAGTGTAAACACATTTTTATTGAACAGAATATTATTGTTTATTTAAAAGTTTATCAGAGAGCGACTGGCAGCCTTTATCAATCTATAAAGTTTCCTATTATTATTATACATTAATGGGTGCATTACTAGTTATAATAATTGCAGTGCCAATTAGTTGGTTAATGAAAAGTAAAGATGATGAATGTGTTGATAAAGAATTAATTAGCCCGGTTATGCATTGGATTTTACCAAAAACGCAAAAGATTATTTTAAGTAAAGAATATCTTAGCGTTGATAACGCGTTAAAGATGATAGCAGACAACAAATGAATTACTGTACAATTCTTTTATGTGATACAAATATATTATAAATAAATGTTTAATTAAATTTATGGTTTTTAATACATTTTTTATCGTTATTTACATATGCGATGAGTTTCAACTTTTTAATTGTTTAATTCTATGTAGTGCTGTTAAGGTTATTCAAAATTTCCATTATAATTAAATAAACAAAGTGGTCCATTGTTTCTAATAAAGTAACTACATTTTATCACTGTTGATGTGAGTTCAGTTGAAGTATCGTCGCTAACTAATAACGATGGATATGAATAAATTATTAGAAGCAAATTCAACCGATGAATTTAAAGTAACAAAATTTCTATTTTCTTGGTATGATTACACATTATTTGGTTTAATGTTAGCATTAAGCACATTTATTGGTATTTATTTTGGATGTTTTGGTAAAAAACAATCGACTGCTGATGAATATTTGTTTGGTGGAAGACAAATGAGAGCATTGCCTATTGCAATGTCACTTGTAGCAAGGTAATACATACATACTAATAATTTCTTTATACAGGGTGTTTCACGGAAATTAAAGTTAAAAGTTTTTGTACTTCCCATCGGAATTAATTTTTGAAACTTACAATTAGTGTATGGTTAATAAAATCATATTAAAATTAAATGTTCTATGAAATGAACTAATAAACATATACCATAGTTCCATTTAAAACAGCAAAGTTACTATCGATTTCTGGTATATTCGGAAGTGTCAGGTGTTTGCAAATATTTCGCATAAATAGATTAAAAAGAATAATCCCCATAGCCCAAATTTCAAAAATCAATTCCGATGGGAAGTCCGAAAACTTTTAACCAGCGCTTTCCGTGAAACACCCTGTATACTCGTATACAATAATTGATTAATGATATTTCAGTCAAGTATCAGGAATTGCTTTGCTTGCCATTCCTGCTGATATATATCTATTCGGTACTCACTACTGGTTGAGCTGCTTTGGAATAGTTTGGGGTTGTGCAGTAACCTGTTATATCTACCTGCCAGTGTTTTATAAACTGCAAATTACAAGTACATATGAGTATTTAAAACTACGATTTGATACAAGAGTAAGAGTATTTGCTTCTTTCATATTTGCAATATCGATCATTTTATATTTGCCGATTGTTATTTATGCACCTGCATTGGCCCTTGAACAAGGTAAGTTTTTATTTTTAATATTTTTAAAGACATCTGTTTAATATTTGTTGGAATTATTTATAGTTTAATTTAAGAAACTAAACCTTCTTATGCTGTTAGAATAAAGTAAAGACTGATCAAAATAATAAATTATTCTTGTATTTAATTTGTTGATTAAAACAACTAATTTCAAGACTTCTATAGCCTGTGATTGTACCACAGACAATAGAATACGTCTGAGAAAACTTCCATTACTATTCACGTCTGTGTATTCTATTGTCTGTGATTGTACGTTCATATGATCAACAAGCATGGGTTACCAGGGTTCTATTCACCATAAAAACTTGAAAAAAAATTCACTTAAAAGTAAAAATAGTAAAAACGATATAGATGTTTGAGTTAGGGAAGTTTGACTATTTTATTTAAAAAATACATTTCATAAAAGCCATTTAAATTAAAATATGTACAAATTTAAGTAAGTCATTTGACGGATATCATTTTTTTAACTTAATGTCATAAATTTTACAGCTTTAAATAAATTTTCGTGAAAACAGATTTTTTTTCATTTCTAACTAAATGGCAGCCAATTCACATATGATATTACTTTTAACCCACCTTGTACATAAATAAAATATGTACTTCAATCAAATACTATGATCAGTGCCGGCCGAAGGAATTTCTGAACACCGGGCAAAGATATAAATTTGCGCCCCCCCCATTTTTTTTCACTAAAATAAATTTTTTTAACAAATTTTTCATTTGTTATTTTTTGACAAAAAGGATAACATTTTACATCTTGTTTTTTATAAAAAATTAACAAACGAAATTGTTTTGAACTCGGAATGAAACGCTGATTCCGAATATGAAAAAATATATAGGGTGTTC
>JAODFZ020034930.1:0-30656 GCA_027574845.2 Deinopsis erosa
ATATAGAAATTACTGTTATTTCTATAGGTCAGTAAATATTTCTATAGGTAGATAAATATTTCTATAGGTAAATGATTACTTCTATAGATAAATAATTATTTCCATTGATAATTAATTTTAATATAGATCAATTTAAATTCCTATAGATCAATTATTATATGCATAGGTAATTTTTTTATAAATCATTTTATTTTCTCATAGGTAATTTATATTCATCCATTTTTATATCGTTACGTACGAATTGCGTTTCTTACCATTACTTACCTTTTCGCACAGTGCACGTGAATGCATAGTTCGGATGTTCAATTATAGAGTAGCAAAAGGTTGTTTTGTCAACTTCAGGAAGAAGTATTCGCAAGATCGTTTCATATATATAATACACTATATTACATTAGATATTCGTCTACGGAATAATAAAAGTTGTCTTGCGCAATGATATAACTTCTAAGATGATATTATTCTGTGTATCTTATACGCCGGTATACCATACAATCATAGCATGCCACATTACTTCTGCTTCATTCCATATTTCAATAATAATTCATTTTAATAATAAAATAAACTTACATGTACGAAACTCACTTTATGTCAAATATAAACTATCTCAGATATTATTATTAAAATATATTCTATATTAAAAATTCAAGCTCAAATACCTTGCCATATTCACCATACTTTCTCATTCACTGCGTTTCCATTCCGACAATTTACTCTAACTTGTACATATTCACTACCAAAACTTAATATACTTTGCATTTGACAAAAAAGCCATTTTCATATTTTCATAGAAATGTTATTTATTTATTTGTTGATTTTATTATAATTTCTATGAGAGTTTCTGTTTGTTAGGTTGTTTAAATTAAAGTGCATATATTCTGTTGATTTGATAAACTTTTTCTACATTATAAATTAAAGCATATACAGGGTGTCCCTGCTAAAGTATATAAATTCAATAAAATCGTAACTAATCGTTTCATCGAACAACTCTAGGACAGGTAACTTTTCTTTTTCAAAGGCAATAAAAAATTTTCTCTCTGAAAGATGCCTTTCTGAATAAAAACAGTTGGTTGTGATTTTATCGTTTTATCCGCTTTAGCTGAGACACTGTGTATGTATGATATGAATATTTGTCTCTGTAGTAATAGTATCTCGTGTATTTGCTAATTAAACTTTTATATAAAGTAAAAAATGCTTTATAAAAAGTTGTATATTTATGAATAAAAAACTTTTGTAATTTAAATTAAATTAATTAATGAAATTGAGAGCAGACGACAATATATATTAAAATTATTAAAGTATTAACGTTAAAATATGTATTTTTTGTAGTTCGTTTAAACAAAAGTGCACCTGTTTTAAGTTAATGACATCTAAAAAGTTTAACTAACAATTTCAGTGTAATTAAACATTTTAGACAAATTTTCTAAAGATAAAAGTTTAAAATATTACTTATAATTTATAATTATTATCTTGAACCTCAGATTAAACAATTGAAGAGACGAGAACTTTTACAACAACTATTACTATTAGGATATATGATTAATAGAGTCATAATCCTTTTTTCGACATTAGATATTAGTAACGAATCGTATTGAGTTCGATACTATAAAAAGGATATATTATGTGTGGAAAAAAGAACGTAATCTTAGCATTTGTATAGCTTTACAGGACAATAGAGTGGAGGGATGTCACATGCAAAGTCACGAACTAATACATCAGTAGACGTGATGTCATCAACCGACAACGTCACAGATTTTCAAACTTTTTTTAATGTCCTGTATCGCATCCCCTTTTTCAAAGGTGAAGAGCAACAGTTTATCCTGTCGCGTGATTTTTCATTTCACCAGCCCCCCATTCCTTTCCACATTCAACCGAAACTTTAATAAAATATATCTATATATAAATGAAACGTTCAGTAATCTATAGTAATATACAAGCAGCACGTTGGCAAACAATATGAAATTCTTCGATAAACAGATTGTTTGATAAAGATAATAACATCTGAGAAATGTAAATAAAACGCGAATATTCATTATGTTAGAATCTAAAATTATAATTACACAAATTTTAATTGGATTATTCAATTTAATTTATCTTTTGCTATTTTATTTAATTAAAAGTAAATTCATATTCAATTACATAGCAAGCAACAGCAACGCCATCTCCTAGTAGACAGCCTTATTTCACAACACATTTGTTGCGCCTGTTGCATACAATAAAGTTGCTGAGGAAAATATATATTTTCCCGCGCTATACTGGTTGCCTATATGTACATATCAAGAAGAATATAATGAAATTCACTTGAATGTATTATTGTGGCTGGGTATATAAATATTTATGCATTAAAGCTGGATATAAAAAGAGACGAGTTAATAGATTTAAGTTGTTATAAATTACACTTAGAGTGCTGCATTCAACAATCTGTCTGGAAAGTTTTAATATAATAGAAAATATTTTGATATCGTTTTTAATAAAAGTAGAAATAATGTTATTAATACTGGTATTGCTCTCTTAGTAACGGTGGTTGCTACCCTCGTCAACATTTCAAAGAGACATAATAATTAATCTAAAAAGTACATGTAAAAGTTTTAATTCGCAGAATGCAACAATCGTATTATTAATTTGAAATTCTATAAATAATGTGTGCATATCGTTAATAAAATAATTTTTTTATTGTATATATTTTATGTCTACGCTAACAAGCTAATTAAAATGATCGCTTATATATAATTCACATATTCAGAATTTTCTGTAACTCCATAATTGATAAAACATAAAATTTTACAATAGGTTGTTTATATATGTATAAAACTTATGCAAATTTCTAAGTAAAACGCATTAAAACTTTAATTAGCCGCTATTTAAATTCTAATTAAATATTTTAGTTAATGAAAACTTAATATTTAAATATAAATTTTGTGTAGAATAGTTAGAATAGAATAAAGAATGGTTGTATATTGTATGGGTTGCATGTGAAATGCTTAGAGGGTAATGCGAATCGAGGGATAAAAAGTGTGGAGGATTATATACATGACTCTCACATATAATAGCTTCCTATTAATTGGGAGGACAACGAGCTGAAGAACACTTATACGAGTTTAGTTTAGTTCACCCCTAGCATGTTTTATCATAGTGTAGCATCATTTCTAGCTGTGTTCTCTAGCCAATTTCCTCTACGTACATCACGACTATTATCTGAATTCTGTTACGAAATCGGGACATCAATTAACTGCCTATTTATAAGTACTTCTTTCTCTACTATAATTTTAAATCTTTAATTAATATTGATTAAATCAAACTTTTCTTTCATACAGACGATCACTTTGGTTTATCGATTTCTATAGAAGTTTTAAGGGTATACATATACAGGGTGTTTTTCTGATGTGGACTATTGAAAGAGATCATCGGAATTAATTTTTTAAGAGTAAATTCTAATTCTAATTTGTTTACACCAGCGGTTTCCAAACTATGTTCACCGACCCCCTTATAAAAAATCCCATCACTGCCGACCCCTACTTTAAGAAATTTATAAACAATTTGTAAATAATTTCTTTCTTTGTATACATATAGTACTTCATGTCAAAATGAAAAAGTTTTATGTTATCATTGAAAAATTGGATAAAAGTCAGATATCATCACGTCAAATCGCAGTATAGAATAATAATCATATAAATTAGGTTGACGATCGGAAAAATGTTATATTTGCAATTCACCCGCGACCCCCTGGTGCATCTTGCTCCCACTTTCGAAACCGCTGATTTACACAAATTATTTTGACTCACCTGACACTTTCGCTAATCACTAAATCGATACTTTGCTAGTTTTTTAATGATATTTAATAGAAGATGAAATTCCAATATGAGTTTATTAAACATACTATATCCCCACTGCCAGTGGCGTAGGTACATCTTCAACGTACTGGAGCAAATAAGTTTAATCTATAAGTTTTAGCAGAAAATTTTACATCACAATTTTATAGCGCACAAGATGCAAATGTCTATGCAAATTTCTAAATCTATAAGATGTAAAATATAATGTTATTGTAGTTCAAAAACTTTTAATGGTTTAGTTACGACAAACACCCTGTATAGCGTATGTTCACTGCCCACTTAATACCATCCATATTGATGAAGCCAAATATTTGTTGACTATTTCTCCCTCGAAAGATTTTTGCTAAAAGTTGGAATTGATTTATTTTAATTTTATTAAAATTTGAATACTATATTAGAATGTATGTTATCTTATTGAAAGTAAAGTGTTAATTTATCAAACTGTCAATTATATGTCAAAGTTATCCTTTTGCATAGGAAAAAATATGATGATGAATAGCCAATAAAAATTGCTGAATGTAATTTTAGGATTTTTCATGTGAACCAATAAACATCGGTCATTATTTATAGTTTCCCATAAATTAAACATAATAAAAATTCGTGCTATAAAACTACGCCACTGTCTATACTTCTACATACAATGTAGACAACAAGTTTTTAGAAACAATTTCATCAAAAGCGTCGGAATGCCTAAAGATTTCAACATATTCAAATAATTTAAAGAAAAAAATTTCTACAAAACAAAAACAATTTTGCAGTAAACAATAACTTTTGTTCATATAGCAGCTGTTATTTATTGTTTAGTAATTTATTTTGTTGAACATTGTCATGTAAATAACAAAAGGAAATTTACAGTTTTCATAAACACCGAAAAACAAGCTGAATAAAATAAAAATTTCTTTAATAATATACATACTTAATTATTTGTTTTAGCTTTGTAAAGTACATCAGACATCAACAGAAAAAAAGGAACGAAGCAGAATATGTTTATGGTTTGATGTTGTTCATATAAAAATATTCAATTGTAATGAATTGTTATTTTCATTTTAATTCATTTTCCAGCGGGTATTTTATACAATGACAACATGTTTGTTGATTTAAAATTATTCATTTGTTAAAGAGAAATAAATTTTGTATCACGCAGTAAAACGATGGTACTGATAGGAAAATATTTGTTTAAATTGTTTTTTACTTCTTGTAAAGATTGTAATTAATTGATGCGTAGCATCGCACTTGCTTTGAAATATATTTTGCTGTTTATTTCTATATAATGTATGCGTTTCTACGTAGATAGTAAAAATTGTTGTAACATTTAATACTATATCCTGAAGGTAAATTCCATTGCTAATTTATCAGAGTGCTATTGTCTAGAATGCAAAATGAACAATAAAGTGTGAAAAATGAAATTATAATATTAAAATATATGGAAAAAGTTGCATGTCGTAAATGTGGATGGAAATTAATTTTCTAGTCAAGTAACATCAGCTATTGGAATAATTTTTGCGCATCATTGTTCTCGTGCGCGAGTGTACTAAGGAATAAAGAAAAAAATGCATTAGGTATTCAAAGTAGTGTGTATGAGTGTGTGTGTGTGTGTGTGTGTATATGTGTGTGAGTAAAAAATGAAAATAACAAGTCCCGGTTAAGTACATAGTTGTTGACATGAAGTGTTGCATAAGTCTCAGAGGCGCGGCGTTGAACTTGAAGTTTTAGTTAGCGAAAGAAAGAGTTGCATGGGTTGGGAAATGGGACAGTCAAAGAATTGGTAAGATAACGATTGTGTGTGTGTATATCGGTGAACAGCCTGGCCTGAACCTGAACCTGACCGCTTGCTAGGCTTACAGATCGGACTTGCCGCTCGGGAGAGCACGATGATTTTGTGACGGACGGACGCACGGTATTCAACCTCTGCTCTTCTAACAATCCTCGCTCACTACCAACGACTTTCAATATGGCTACCGTTATAAGAAATGTCATTTTCAGCCCATTTCCTATTTGATGATCGGTTTCGATAGAAAAAGTTATATTCATAATCTGATAGCCAATTCTACGCATCAGAATGACCAACTAATCGTTACAGTATGATCAACTTATATAACGTTTTATGATGTGAGCGTACGCATGACAGTATGATCGAATATTTCAAATGTGATCCTTTCCACTCATTTCAGTATGTTATAAATAATATTTTACTAAAACTGTTGTTTTAAATTCTACGCGCTATTATTTAATTCCTTCATCGCTTCGCGCTTCCTTTACCGAGTTTTTCAATAGCAGTTGGTACTCTTTTACTTGCTGTATGGACCTTGGCAACACTGCCACCACGCCGTATATACAAGCCGCATTTGCCCGGGTACGTTCGTGGCAGGTGGTTGCTGGTTGTTGTGTTGTAGTCGAAGAAGTCGCGAGCGCACCGTGGAGCAGGACGCAACGCTCGGAGCCAACTCGCACTCTCTAATAGACACGACACGCTGCTTGCTATTCGTACGCGCGCGGTACAATTTCAAACTGATCGTCCAAAGTTGAATGCCCTGTCTAAGTGTTAAGACTGTTTTAAATGTGCCTATATCTTTAATACACGTGATTTACATTCATTGCAATTGATTAATTCATACAAAGAAATCATCAATCATAAACAAACAAATTAAAGAAAAAAAAAACATTAAAGAAACTCTTATAGAAAACATCCAGAAACTCATCGACCACTCGGAGGAATTCAGCGGTAATGTTTGCCAAACAACTTCCTTACATAAAAACCACCCAGACCCGTTAAATCTCACCGAATACCCGCTCAGAACAGTTAACTTCGACAGGTAAGATAAGTGTGCTTACAAACTTAAACTTGATCTTTATGCTTCAACATCCACCAATACATTTCATCTTCCTCATATATAAATAACATTATTAGAAAAAAGATAAGATATTCAACTAAATGTATTATAGAATACTTTCTAGTTTAGTGGCGCGGAATTGCTTAATACATTATAAAACAATCGTGATGGAATGATGTTTGGATTAACCCAGACCTGTCAATACTACCAACAATAATAATAATCGTGAAAATAACAATAACTATACGGATATGGAAACGACAGGTGTAAACTTTAAAATTTCTCGTTCTCTTTCTTGCCTTCGTTCCTCTTTAATATCAACTTACGTTATGTTAGAGTATATACCATGTAGACTTCTTTAGTCAACACCAGGAAGTTCCAGAGTCCGCTTAGCACATCTGTCACTGTGCCAACATACTTTGTTAAACACTTTCTTGGTCATGATCAAAAATAAAATATAGAGAGAACGCAGATAGACCAAGAAGAAAAAGGAGAAGAAGATGAAAAAACGCATTTGATTAAATCCCAATATTATATATTCATAGCTTTTAAAGAAATTATTCCAAGGGAATGCAAATCTATTTGAATATTTTTTTCAAGTACATGTTATGTAGATGTATGCATAATCATTATATGCAGTAGCTAATAGGTGAAATAGTGCAGACACATAATATATCTCATTAATTAAATATTGCGATAGATTTTTAATACGCAACTTCATTATCTGCTATAAATTTAAATGATATGACAGTTTCTGTCAAACTCTTATAGATTCAATAATAAGTAGGTGTTCTGTCGGATTAAACGTGGGTTAGACAATTCTCATTGTCAGTATTATCCAATTCGTGTTTGAGCTAATATTTTCTCTCCTTTAATATTTGTTTAGGCTTTGTTACAAAGTTCCACCGATTTAACGACGATACTATTAATAAATGAACATTTTCAAATTGCGAAAGTGTAATGATTGGACGCAATTAAGAAATGTAATATTTATCATTATGTAATGATAGTTTATCAATTCATTGCACTATACTGCACTCAAAACTTTACCAACCAACAGTATTCGGTGAGTAATTAAAAGTTCACCTTATAGCTGTTCTTAAGTTGGCTTTGAAAGTGAGTGGAGCAATTAAAAGTTTTGTTTCGATTTTATGCTAGATTTACTATATTTGAGTAGATAATAGTAATAATAAGATAGAAGAATAGTTTGGTATTAGAAGCAAAATTTAAGTCACTTGAAAGGCTTAAGCCAGCTTTCAATTCGGCTCGTTTTATTACCAAAGTTAACATTGAACCGCATTGCTAGGCTTAATAATTATTTAATTAGAAAATTTTAATAAAACCCTCTTGTTAGTAAGCAGTTAGATTATTTGTGTTACATGTAGATGAACGATGCAATGAATGATGGAAAACGAAAGCATAAGTGAGGTTTTAAGATTGTTTCTATGACAATGAATGCTTCTAAAGCTTCAATGGGAACGTTTTAGTGTAGGTACTTGTATAAATAGTAGCCATTCATTTAAATTATTCTCATTCCAACTTTTTTCCAACATTTCTGATTTAGGAAATCTGATGCTCTCACCACTCTGTTAAATTGATTACAAAACAACAATTAATTGAAAATTCGAACTAAAATCATAATATGCGTGAGATGTTTAAAAAAATTCATTCTAATTCATGTTATTAAAAGATTTGTAAATAGTTATTTGAAATATTCTATGATGAATTAAAATCGCATTATCAATTTGAAATAATAATTAAATACTCCGTTCATATTGCAAAATTCATATTACAAAAATAGAAAGATTAATTTGAAAAAACAACAATAAACATGCCGTTAGTATTTGTAATGAAATTATTCATGTAAATAAAACTTAAACACACATAACACGTCTATCAGTTAAAATTTGTAGTCATCTGAGAATATTTCCTGTAAGTATATAATAAACAATTTCTTATCATATTACGTTATTCAGTAATGTATTACAAGCATTTGAACATATTGTGGATGTTGAGATGGTTACAGATATATCTAAAACACTGTTCTTGTATCATTTGTTCAAATTGACAGGTGTGTTAACATTGTTTTTAGTTTGTTAAAGTCATTTAAAGTTGAACATTGGAAAGCAAAGACTACTACCTTTCCTTAATCATTATTTTAATGAATAATAAAGTGCTTTATCATTATATTGTTCATGTAATTTGTATATTGAACTCTAAAACTAACCAACGATGTCAAACAGATTGGATCACTTTTTTTCGAAAGTAATATTAAATTGATTTTTTATTATATATTTGCTCCTTATTTATAGTAATATATTTATAGGTTTACTAGCGTTAAGATATGCAATTAATTTATTATGCAAATTGGTTTTTATTGATCTAATATTTCTCGAAATTAAAATTTCTTTGTGCCTGACTTATTGGATTATTGACTAATCATTTTATATAGTTTTCGAAATACTGGTCATAAAATGTTTATTAAAAGTTTTATTAGATTTTTTATGCATAAAACTATTAATTATTATTTAAAAATTTTATACGGAAATGTTGTTTTTGTTTTCGAAACTGTCTACTGCTTTATCTCTATAAAAACTTAAGGAAAACATTCTTTTGATGTAAATTTATTAAAGAGACGAGCAAAAACAAATTTTTCTAATTATTATTATAATACCTGAGTTTTTGTTTGTAATGAAAAATATTAAAGTAAAAAAAAAAGATTAATAAGAAAAGTGGTTTGAACTATCGCTAAGTTTTTTCTCCTTTTCTTTTATATAATAATTAAATATTTTTCTTAGCTAAGAATAGGCTACATTAACGTAATTAAAAGAAAAAACAGTGAGCAAACATAACGCTAAGAATTTGAGAAAATTTTATAAATTGGATATCATCTAATGAAATATATCCTTCCTTTTATAAGTCCAGATGAATGTTTAACTTGTTGAGAAAAGTTTCAACTAAATGAAAATCTTTGGAGTGTTATAATTTTGTCTGTGTGGCAGGTAAAAATGGTACAATTGTATGAACGAGTGGGAATAAAATAATGATAAAGTTCCGGAGTAGTTGAAGCGTGTACCATGCTAAGGTCATCACATCTTTTTCTTTATACATGTAGAAAGAAATGGATTTCTTAACGCGCTCAACTCTGTTTATATATCTTTTTATTATTGTGTATTCGTTTCCTACTTTTCTAAGATAAAGTCAAAAATAAAATAAAGTTTATCGTTTTAGTTTTATTACATCTTTCGAGCGGATAAAATGAGGAAATTTTGGTGCAATATTAGCACATATGCAACGACGGACAAACCCCTCTTTATAGCTCTCTAAAACAACCCTTGTTTACCATTTTATACACCCACATATCGCTTGCATTCCTCTGATCTTCCTCGACATATATCTAATACTACTTACACAACCACACAAATATACTGATACGATGAAACGCAAAATTTATTTTAATGTTACATTCATATTTTATTATGTCATATAATCCAAATTAAAACATTTTCTTATTTTCATTGCAAACAAAATAAATTATTAATGTAATTTAAGTATATATTGCATTTACTTCTCGAGGCTATTTTGTATGTCAATCGTAATAACAATTCGAATTTTGTTAAATAAATGTTAAAAAATCGGTTTTCATCACTTTAATTAAATGGAGAAAAAACATTTTCAATTTGCAATTAAAATTTTATAAAATAATTGTTGCATATCAATAATATATGTTTTTTCCATTTATATAGTAAAAAAGCAACAAATACTTTTATCTAAATTGCAATTGTTTTGGCGTACAATTAAATTGCATTTAATTTGCAATAAAAATAATTGCAATTTTTGGTTAAACCATAAACTACTTTAATGGTATTCTTATCTATAACTGGCAATGCATAAAACAAACAATTAATTTTCTATAAATATGGCATCATGCCAAATAGTTGATAATTTAAATAAATTATTGGATAATTAATAAGATAGGTGTACAAACAAATTATTTAATGCCAAACATAAGAATATTGATTTTTGTTGATGCTAATCGATGCGCCTACACAATTTTTAATTGAATATTCAAATCATTTTCGTTCGTTGTAACGAAATCACTCATTCAATTTGAAGGAATTGAATAATAGAAAAATTGGATTAGGAAGAAAGTGTAAATAAAATTACTGCAATATATATCCTGGTCAGACATTGTGATTGATATTGGACATTAGTGCAACATTTAATGAAAATTTTATCTTGAAATAAAATTGTTCCTTTTCCACTTTGCTACGACAATTCATTTCCAACAAGAATATGACAAATGTTTTATATAATAAGCTGATTAAAATTTCGGTACGTTCATAAATCTCATTTATTTTTTTTTATCCAAATTAGGAAATTTTACATTTTACTTTTACTTTTGTCTTTTGAAGCTTTGTATATTCGAATAAATCCCGTTTATGAATAATAATCCAGGTGTCCACAATAACTTTCTCTAAAACATTAAAACCACTTTTGATTTTACAAAGAATGGTTTATCTTTTATACACAGAGTGATGCATTAGTTCATAAGTTTATAAATTCAGTCACCGTGTATACGTAAAAGTGAACACAAATAATAATTAATAAATAATTTGATTTATTCATATGCAAATGAGGAAATTCAACATAATTAGATTTAAATCTAATTCTAGTTCAAGTCTATATAAGATTTTAATAATTTTACATAAATTCGCAATTAGCATTTCCTATTTTGTGATTATTGACAGTATGGGGGCATCAATTTCTTTTCAACTCTTTCAATTTCAATTCAACTTTTATGTGTAATGTAATAATAAAGTTTTAACATGTAATAAACAAATACTTTCATGATTCATCTCGAAATGTTTGGATAGAAGTTTCCTCAATTCGCACCTACAATATGCTTACATTATTCATAAATAGATTTGCAATAATAGAAAATCGAACAATAGCTTATGTAAATTTTACTTGATTCCAACAACTTCTTATATATTTCGTTATTAATAGGAATTGAAATCAAAGCATTCATTCAATTCCAGCATAATTTATAGAAAATGCTTTTAATAAATCATATTTTATACAATTTTTAAAGAATTTCTTTTATGTTAAATACCAATTAAGTTGAAAAGGATTTTGAACTAAACGAACGTAAAGCTTGCTTATGTAATTATTTTTATGTTAATTAGTGTGAGGATAAAATTTCAATTAAATTGTTACTTTATTGACCAGTAGATCACATGGAATGGCCAGAATTTTAATTTTTTCCTCTTAAAATTTTCATTTCGTATAAACGGATTTTTAAGTATGCAATTAATTAGCTCATATTCAATTCATAAACTAATTTTGCATATACGGTTACTTGAAGAAAAGTGGAATACTCCATAAAAAGATCAACAACATGCATTCACATTCGCATACCAAAACGAACAAGAAACTTTTTTTATATCATTCTTTTGTCTATTATTTTTTCAGGCTTTTCAAAAATAAAATTATATGTTTTTCTCTTTTTTGAGGTTCATACATATCACATTAAAGTTACAAGCATGTGTATTCATATGTTGCTAATTAAATCAGAGCTTCCAATATTCAAAAAGCATGAAAAAGTTGCTTTAATTAAATAAATTTTATATACATATGTAAGTTATCATTGTTTGAACGTATATGTCAAGGAAGGATTAAGCATTGCAAAATTTTGAAAGCGGATCGTTTGTGATTTGATCTTATTGATTTATATACAAGTTTGTTAAGTAACTAATCTGAGATTAACCATAAATGAATTATTTCTTGCTTCTCAAATCTATTTAGACAAACAATTTTTTATTTATAGCCATTCATTAGTATGAAAAAATGAACCTACATTTAAATAATTTTATGTTCTCGACTGGAAATAATTGAATTTAGCTACTCACATAAAAACATTTTACTACAAAAAAAAATCAACGTTACAAAAACATAAATAGCATCAGTATAACATAAAACGTCTTTTGTTTTTATATAGGATACACATTTTTAAAAGAACATGTGACAAAATTACATTCACAACAAACAGTGTTTATCTATTATCCTTAGGGAAAGAATATATTTGTTGTATTAGCAATAAATGAAATAACTTCTTAGGCGAATTTTTGCTCACTTAAGAGCGTGTTATTATCGCCACAGGTTTATTAATGACTAACAGCCGCAGTAACAACAAAACTTTAATAAAATTGTTCCATAAGCAATTTGTTTATAATTTAGTCATCGAATTATATAAAGAGAGAGAAATTATTTATCACAATCTATAATTAATATAAAAAAATTACTATGATGTAAGTTATTATTTATTATACGAAAAAAATCATCAATTATCTAATAAATTAATCTGTTCAATGCATATTAAAGTTACACACTTTTTCTATAGCTAAACTAATTAAATATTATATAAATAGTTATTATTTTATGAGAGTTTTTTATGAATATGCATGAATAAATTTAATTTAAATTATTTTGTTTTGTTCCCAAATAGAAAATGCATTTTCCATTTATGCTAGTATGATATTATCATGGAAAAAGTTGTAAAAGGCCTTGTTGATATTGCTTTCAAAGCAAAAGTTTCATGCAACGTTATTATTTGATTTGTTTTTTTCGTACTATATAAGTAAGAATAATTAAACTGACTGTTTATTTATCTACAAAATAGCAAACAACTTTGTTACGCGACCTAAACCATTTTCATTTTCTCTTTGAGGTTGGGCGTTTTATAAAATTTAGTTATTGTTTTGCAATCTATATTTACTGCATTTCTGCTCTAGGGTATTTAATTATAATATTTAATATCACAAAACCTAACCATTTAAATATTGGTGCTAATTGCATGATATATCCTTGAATGATTTTTCATAAACACTTGGGGCTAATTATGACTGAATTATTTCATTATAAAATGTTGATTTTTCGATTTGTTTATTAGCCTATTATAGAATGATTGATGATATCTGCAATTTTTTGTTTCTATTTTGTTTGTTTATATTTATTTTTTCCTGTAACAGACATTTTGCAATTTGTTGCTGTTTGAGTACTTTGACAATTCTCTTTTGATGTTTATTGGGAAATCAATTTGAAATTGTAAATAAACTAGATTGCAACATGAAATAAGTTATTAAAATGATTTGTTAACTTACATATTAATTAAAATACATTTTCCATCAAAACAACATTCTTCTTTAATTAATTGTTAAATGTTAGTTTGGTAAAAAATCATTAAAGATGTATTTACTTAGTCTTCAATAAATATTGAAAACGTACCCCACTAAACGTATAATTTTAATTAAATTAATTCATTAATTAGCATACATGTAGTAAGAAAAACATTTCGAAAAAGAAATTATTTCTAATTAACATATTCATACACAATAATCTTTCATGTTTATGCAAATTGAAAGAAAACTTCTATTAATACAAATATTGCATAAAATTTGCCATTGCCCAATGGGCTTAACGAAAATTGCTTTTAAATTATTATGAATTAATTCAGACTTGCTTTAAATGTAGTTAATTTGAAATTTATTATAAAAAAAAATTATTAACCCAACTCAGCTAGTTAAAATGTGAGAAAATAAAGAGAAAATCCCAACCTGATTTAAAAAGCAGTTAAAGCAGCTTGTTATTTTTATTATTATGATTACGCATTTCCTGAAAGCATTCTATTTTATTTTTAATTAGTGTATTATGAAGATTCATTAATAAAAATAAAATTTAATCAGACTTTACTTGGTGATGAAGTTATAAAATGCTTTGTCTTTGCTCAACTTGATTAAATTATTTAACATCTTATCTTACATATTTTAATAATAATAAATTGCAATACTTTTACTCATCGAATTGAATGAATCATTTATTCGAAAAAGAAAAGAATCTTAAATTGAATTTAGGTAAGCTTTCGAAACTGCATAAATATTTACGTTAAACATGTGTACTTAAGTTAATTAATAATTTATTGAATTGAAGACTTTACTTTATACTGTATCAATAACATTATCTATTTTAATTAAAGTTGGAAATACTTTTACGTTTGAATTTGACTAAACTTAAATTGTAAATAGAATTTGAACTAAATACAGGAAATGAATGAAATGTATAGTCAATATGGAACTGGAACAGCACAAAACAGACTCGCTTTTTATTATTTAAATACACAGGGAAAAAAAGAACTAAACAGCGAACAACTAGCAAAAACTAACGTAAATGAAAAGTAATGTCGAGAGTAAAAAGATGGGAATGAATTACGATCGTAATGACACAGCTTGCTAATGCTGTGTTTTATAAACAAAACTAGCTAATCAACTTTTATGAATACATTTTCCACTTATTTTAACTAGCTTAATAGCAGCACCATCAACTCGACATCCTAAATGCGTTCACAATGTCATAGAAATATATATATTTAAATAATATTCATTAAATTTTTTTATAATAAATTTTATTATTGTTAGTGTCAAATTTTTAAATTGCTTTTTTACACATTACTCTAACAATTTTCTTGCTTTTTATGTGCTGACTTTTTTATATGACGAAATGAGATAATAATTTGAAGCTTTTAAACTTGATGTTTGATCATAATTTATGTATATATTTTTCACTTTATGTTACCCATCGAAAAATTCATTTATATCTCAACAAATACTCCTCCAAATTCAGTGTAACATTAAATTTTATTATGAGGAATTATTTTAGTACGAGTGTAGTATCATATTTCAATGAAATGGTTATTAAATGGATTTTGAAATGTCAAGGTTTATATTGTTCGTCATTTTTATGTTGCTGATTTGGAAATAAATTTAAAAAAAGTAAGCTTCTATTGAAACAACAACATAAAAGGCTTAAAAGCCGAATTAATTTTATTTCTAGTGAAATGAACAGGCGCAACTTTCATTAACAACAACAATTTTCCAATGTTTTGTTTAAATTCAAGATGAAATAAAGCAGATTGTAGGCTTAATTCCATGTAATTATTATTAAGGATTTTTTGTGTGTTGTTTTGAATGATAGGAAATGTAAAGCAAAGTATAGAATTTCTAATAGCTGCATTAATTAGTGATAAAAGGAATGAAACAATTTTATTCCATCCTGGTCCTCCCATTAAAAAATCATGGGTGTGTCATTGATTAGTATGCAAAATGCTCAATTGATAATTAAATGCAATTTTGATTTATAGGAAACGACCACCAATGGTTTTGTTCATGTGTAGAAATAATGCCATCATCAACTATGATAGAAAAAGTGAAATATTAAAAGAAACAAACGAGATATTATAATAAGTGGTCATTCTGCAAACGCCTTCAGCTATTTTGTATGCAATGATAAAAATATAAATCTCTTATTATAAGAGAATTTAATAATTATGCCTTTATGCATGCATGCAGATAAATGATTTAAGTACAATTCATCCTTTTTACCCAACCTTCAATTTGTTTCTTATTCGTAAGGGATGATAATTGATAATTGTCCATCATAAAAATTTAAAGGAAAAATTATGTATTTACAATAGCAGTTAATATTAGGTTTGTGTACGTTCGCATTTTTTATTAATTGTTGTTATTAATATGTCAAGAGGTTTTATCTTCTGCTTCTCCTTCTTCATCTTCTCCATCGTGTTCTTGAATGGCAAGAAGTTTATCATCAAATTTGATTTAATATAAATATTGATTATTCAAGGTGGTGATAGTCAGAAACTAATTAAAACTTTATCTCAAGTGTGTACATAATTTATTAATTATTATAACAAATAGAACTTGTTCGCTAATTAAATATTATTTCTCTGATTATTGAAAGACATGAGTAAAAACAGTTGTCTAATACAAAAATCCTAATTACAAAATGTTTTATGAGACAAATAGAATTTGTGTTTTCTTTTTTTTATTGTCTGCTTAACTGTAATTAGTCGCATCTTTGATTGCCATCATCATCAAACGAACAAATCAAATAAAGATTTCTTTCTTTTCCATTATTTTTTAAGTCGTACATTATAGAAATAATTAATTTGAATGCATTGTCTCTATATCGTTCATTAAAAATAATTAATTAGAATGAAAAATTCTTTTGTCATGGAAAATAATCTCGTTTAAATAATTTTTTTTCAATAATAATTGATATGTTAATTGAATAGTTTGTCTTTAAAATTAGTAAATGAATAGAATATATTTTAATTGAGCTCATTATTAATATGCAACTCATAAGGTAAATAAACTTCTATAGAATGTCTCTGGTGCTCTCCTAGGAGAAAACATTCAATGTTCCCATTTATATCTATTAGAAATGATAAAATGCTACATACAGTTGCATTTATATTATAAATGAGGAGAAGTTTTAGAAGCATTTTGTAAATGCAATTGCATATTTTACGATTAAATCAAATGCTGTTATGAATCATAAAACAATTTTTATATTCAACGTCATTCCTAGTTGTTGTTTGTTAGTTGTAGTACCAATCAAGACATATGGTATATAACTATGATGTTGTAACATTAGATTGAATAATAATTCCATCGTGCATTTCAAACTATTCTTTTTCGACTTCCATTGAAGTGACATGATGGATAAAAACGATGTCGATTTTTCATTCAATTCAATTGCATTCGAAATCCCTAACTAACAACCTTCCTTTGATTGTTATAATAACAAACAACAGCATCAATGAAAACGTTCAATATTTATACAAGATTTTTCACTTTTTGACATTCACCTAGAAACACCGATTGCGTTTTCCTTATTCCAATCTTTCATTAACATTTTACTCAGCGGCCAATGTCATACACATAAAACAGCATTACTTGATTTCACGATAAAAAAATAATTAGTTGATTAATTAATACACCCATTTCTTTTACGCATTTATTTAATTAATTAATTAATTATAAAATAATCAATAACATATTGTACAAACAACAAGCGTTCGTTAATGTAATGAGAGAAAAACTGAACGACAAATACGTGCTCTTTCATATTGATTTATAGGAATTTCAATAGCATTTTAATTTCATTTTTTTATGTTGCTACATATACATATGTATTTGAGTGAGTAAATGTTAAATGAACAATTACGTAGTCTAGTAAATTAAATGTTTATTTTTTCTCTATTGTTATCTGCCATAAATGTATTAATTTCATTAATTAATTAATATTCTCACCATTAGCTAAAATGAATGTACAACAATGAATAATTAGAGTTATTGAAATTGTTTTATATTTACTAATTCTTTCAAAAAAAAATTATATGTTTCTATCTAACAATAATAGTTATAAAATTTTGTTTATTGAAAATATTTACAAGGATATTGTTTCGATTACGAAACCTTAATTGCAAAACAATGCGAAAGTTAAGTTAAAATATAAAAAAGTAAAAAAATTATAATTGTTTTAATGAAAGTAAAATAAAGAGATGAATATAATGAAGTTGCATTATAACGTACACAAATATTTTAATACTTTTGAAGCCTACAGCAAAAGTTGATTAGTCTAGCGTCTAGCCAAATGTATTTTTAACATTAATAGAGAATGAAAGAAGAGCAGAAAGAGAAAATATTTTTTTTAAGTAACGAATTTTGTGAATAAGAGTATTGTTTGTTAAGCTTACATAAACTTTTATTGATTATTGCATCAAATATTGCCCTGGTATATTTTTTCTTCGTAAATTTTAATTTTTTCATTGTTTTCAGAAAATATCAAATCAAAATTAACGATCATAATACAATATATAAAAAACAAACTTCCTCAACATAACATTTATTTATTGTTCATAACGCGAATTTTATTACTAAAATTATAGTTAGATTTTAAATATAATTTTCTGCCATTTATAGAAAATCTTTTATATTATAATAATATTAAAACTTTCTAAAGATGTTTTATGTGAGGTACCTTTAAGGGAAATTTTATGTTATAATTCTATAATAAAAATAAAATACAATTCCATATAAGTTTCATCATTCCATACACACATTAATAAATATTTATTTATCTGTTTATGTAAATCATTGATTAAACAGTCAATTCCATTTTTCATTATGCAAATTTATTTATAACATATCAACAATATTTGAAACAATAAATTATAGAAACGAATTCAATGAAATGCTGCTGAATTATTTCTATCCAATAAAATCTTTATTTATAAGCTATTTACATATCTGCGTTTTTATGTAATAAACATTTTATAAAATTAATTTTTATATTACCCTGGCATTTAATGACAACATAAATTCACTCAGCAATAGAAATAAATTTAACATTTTGTGGCCTGTTATATGAAGAAGAGAGAAATGTTATTCCATATTATTGTTCTGTTTTGAATGTATTGCGAACCCCTTCATTCCTCTATTAGGCGAAAAAATTGAATTGATTTCAAATGTAAAATGTGTGGCGATGCATTAACTCAAAACAAAGCAAACAATGCAAATATATTTTTTAAGCACATTTATTTATTTAATAAAAGCTCAAAGGGAGTGCATGTGAAATGTATTCATTTGAAAATAGTATTTTTCATTTCGTAGAAATAAAATGAACTAGAAAGTTTGTTGTACAATGTCTTTGTTCAAAACATTTACACAATTAATCTGTCAATGTTAATTAAAATAATTTAATATTGTTAGGTTTGTAATTAAAATTTCAGTCAACCAATTTATATTATATATGAAATTTTCAATTATAACTTTTTTGGTGTATTGCAGCTAAAAATCAATAATTAAATGAAATAAATATACATATTTGAAATGTATATAATAATGCAAGAAACAGATAATTGAAGTTGAAAATTAATGGAATGGGAAAATTGAATAAAATTCTACGTAAATTGCAATACCTATATGATAAATTCATTTATAAGTAGAAAATAATTATTAATAAGAGAGAATATACGGAATTGTATCATTTTCGATGTAGAAATGTAGTGAATTAGAAATAATTTTATTTAATAGGTGAACATATATTCAATTTTCTATGTAATTTTGTTGGGGAGTTAAATTTTCATTAACCTGTCATATTTTTTTTGTGGAACGCGCTATGCTCTAAATGTCCATATAATTTCAACGAATTTTTAAACATCAACTAAATAATTTCACATCATCAAAAAAATGACTGGTTTATTACATTAAAATATAATAAATAATAATTTCGTGCCTTCAATTCACTGTAAAACATTCAATTTCCATATATGAAATATAATAAATAATCATAAATCACAGATGAGAAAATTCACGTATCAACATTAAATTGGCCTTTTATTTAACCTTTTTCATTCTTTTCGATTATGTATGTATATTCAAATCTTGGATATAAATTAAATAAAAAATTCTAATTTCAGGCGCTGGGATTAACGATAAGACGATATGGAATGTTTTTGCTCGAAACCACGCGCCATCCATTGCAAAATAGTTCTTCTAGATGAGCAAGAGCTTATTCATGAACTTCAGGTTAGTACACTTATTTATCTCAGTTTAATTACTAACTTATTATATTACATTACATAGCATTATAATAACATTTCTCTCACATGCATCATTTCTTAATTACGTATAAATGAAATGTTCTTTCGCCTTGCTTCCGTATTGCATTTGTCATCGTTTGTTTATAAACAACAATCTAGGCGTAGATATTTGGCTCAAAGGCCTACGTTCTTATCACTTTTAAATAATTTTTTCATATAACCTGACAACTACATTTTGCTGATGAACGCTTTGAAGAGTTTTTAATAAATATTACAAAAAAACAATTTTCCTACTAATTATATGAGATTTTTCATTCTGATGTAAATTATAACTTGAAGCTATAAATAATTATTTATTTAGATGGTTCTTTATTTTTAGAAAGTTACTACTGAATATATAATTTTAGGAATACATTAAAAAAAGTGAATCTTGATACGCACGCAATAATAATAGAAAATTTATGTTTTCGTAGAAGTATATAAAAAGCAGGATATTCCACTTGTTGAATTTAATAGAATCATCTAATTTCTTATGCACGTTAAGAGTTCAACATATCTCACTCGACGCATTCAATTTTAATATATTTCTTTAAAATGTATGAAACCATCAGATGTTCTAGAACAGTGATTCTCAATATTTTCTAGACCGGAAACCACCTCAAGGTATTAATGAACTTATCATAGATTTACTTATGAATTATTACATCGTTATTATATATAAATATTCTTCTTAGAATTAGTTTGCAAATTAGTTAATTTGGCTTGTACATTAACCTATTATCTTATAATTAGTCGACTACCAAACAAGACTTTTTACTCACTTCATGTTCTAGACAAGTACATTGTCCTTATAGACAATAGAAATGTTACGTAATAATAATATACGAACAAACTAGATAGAAAATATTTGATTAAAAGAAACTCACCGTGATTAAGGAACTCGATTAGTCATCCATCAATCTAAAACAATAGAAACAAATATTAGAATTAGTTTACAAGTTAATAAATTGGCAAATAAATGTGTTGATAATTGAAATGAAAATAAATTGAATTTGCTTTCCGCTATTTCTTAGCTATTAACTAAAATGGGCCGTTTCTCGAAGTTAACATTCATTGCTTACACAATGCAGGTTTGATATAAGGGTGTGGGTTTTATTTTATTGCTATGACGTGTTGCACAGAATTTTTAATACTTATATATATATAATATAATATACGTGACTACCATTGGCGGAACATTCCATCCTTCACAATCCTTAAATCACAATATTTCTTTTGTATGACGAGAGCACAATGGAGAGTTTAATTAGTGCGATAATTTATAATATTCATTGCGTTTTTTCTTCTCTCTTGCTTTCCTCTCTTTGCAATTTTATTATGGATGGAGAAAAAGTTGTGTGTTTTCAAATATGATGCGAATGTGTAATTTATATGTATGTGGATGCATGTAGGAAGAAGGATACTTGTCGTTTATATTATAATAGAATTAACTGTCTTAATTGCTCTCATAAACAATCCAAACTATGTACAGCATGGTATATAATAAGAGAAATAAACGCGTGCAGAAAAACATGCCATTAATTAAAAACAACGACGATAAATAAGAGAACAACCTAAGAAATCATAAATCATTCATTTCGATTATTAAAATGACTTTAATGAGTTACACCAAAAGATGCAAAATTGTTTTCTTTAACTATATTCATTACCATCTCACAATCACTTCACAAAATTCTTCTTCATTCAACTGATAATGGCCATTATTTCATTCAAATGTCACTTTCCATATAAATATTTATCAGAATGTTATTTATTATAATGAAATATCATAATAATTATTCATCAAAAAAATATTGCGCATTTAAGAACAAATTTTATATTTGAATGTATAATGTAATTAATTAGCGCAATTCCATTATCTTTAATCGCACATGTGAAATTCAGGCATTTCATGATCGAAATATGCATATGTATATGTAAATGTGAATTTTTATGAAGCATTAAATAATTTTACGAATTTCGAGAAAAATTTTCAAATAACTGCTATGTACATATACATACATACATATATGTATATATAAATTTTAATTAAAACTATAAAACCATAAAGTAAACTTAAATCAATCAATAAGCGTCTCTGTTCGAAAATGAATTTTTTTCATCTCCCAGAAATTAATAAGTAAGCAACGAAAGCTAGAAATTAGATTTTTCGTTGTTGTTTGTTTGGTGCTGTTGGTTGAAGGAAACTTTTTAATAAATTGAAATAATTCTGATAAATTATTTTCATGTAGTAACTTTGTTAGATACTGTATGTTCTAATAGGTTTCATTATTTATTTTCCTTGTCAGTAATATATTTTTCCTCATTTATCAAAAGAATTAAGAAGAAGAGACGATTTTCGAGAGTAAACTATGAAATAAATATTTATGTGTGATTTATTTCGTCTCTTAACTCATTTTTTGTGTGTTTTATTAAGTTAGGTGAGGACGTGGCTAGTGTACAAGTCTCTTAATTAGCTCCGCTTTCTGGTAATTTATTTGTTAATATTTATTGTAATATTCGTGTATGTATGCACGTGTTGTTGGTTTTGAATGAAGCCAAGCCTTGTCTTTCAGGAATCGTGCTTTGATTGTTAATATTGCTTTATTATTGTCATATTTTATGAATAATTCTACAAATTTGAGTAAATTATTGAACAAAGCAACGATTTTAAACAATGATAAAAGTTTCTGTAAGTTTTCTTCCTTACTCAATTAAATATTCTATGCGTGTTAAATAATTTTATAAACCAATTATTCATTATCGTTCACTAAGGGGAATTGTACTTACTATAAGTTTTATTTACTAAATCAACTTGAAATTGAATTCTTTTAATCTAAAATATTTCAACTTTTTATACACACATTTAAAATGTTGTTTAAAGTTTTTTGATTACTGATAAGTTCTGGATAAGTTTCATTTAACTTTTTTCTTTAATAAAAAGCGTAATTTGAAATTTAATAAAACCATAAAAAAAGCTGCAAATATAAAAAGTATGCAATTATTGTTCAACATTCGACATTTATAGAATTTAATAAAATATCTATAAAAACTTCTTTATACGCTTTCGGATAAAAGTTGATGATAAAAAAAATTATTATAAAATTGTTTTCCGGGATTTTATCTTATTCAAACACAACCAACGTAATTACTGTATCAAATGAAATTGCAAACAATGGCTTTCTATATAAAAGAGTGTATCATTAGTTGTTTTAGCTTTTAAGCTAACGGTTAATAGATTTTTTTATATTCAATTGTAGTAAAATGTGGAAAGGAAGAAAAATATTCAACGAGTCAAGAAACATATGTAAAAATATGCAGAGAAAACGATTTAACTCAAAGTTGTAAAAAATTATATGACTCACAAAAAAGAAATGTAAAACAAACAGTTGCTTTGTAGGAAAACTTCTACATATAAATCCTAACATTTGAATACATTCTACAATGTATATGCAACGCTAAATTTTCACTTTATCAAACACTAAAATTTTTCTTATTTATGTGAGCTTTATTATGTCAAAATAAGATTATTAAATTTTTATTAAATGAATGTTATGTAAAATATTTAATACACATATAAGAAAATTCTTTACAAATACTAAACAGATAATAAGAGAGGAAAAGGTACCTGAATGTTATTAAAATAAAGATCATATGTATAAAAATAAGATAAGAGATGTAGGATGAGGAGCAACAGCAGCAACAAATAACAAGAATCCGAAACTTGATACATTTGCATTACGTGAGTTTTATAAGTATTTTATCAAAGTTCAATTTATTTAAATAAGAAATGTGCTATGGAATATATGCATTCGAAAAGGCAGGAAGGAAGATTGTTTGAAAATGCAAATCCAATGTAAATCAAATTAAAATTGTCTATATAATAATCATCAACTTTAAAAAAAGTTATTTAATTATATTTTTCTATATAAACGTTTCGTTTCTTATTCAGTTTACAAAGTGGATAAAATTTATTTAGGAAAAACTCGTAGATACAAAAGAATTTTTATCAACAGGTTATTCAAAAAGTAAGAGAGCATTTGCATAGTTTTGTGCAATGAAATTAAGGAATGTTGTTGGTTAGGTGAAGATGGTTTTAAGTGAAGTTGTTATCAAGGAATATGTATGAAAGCGTTGAGGGTTAAAAGGTATCAGATGGAGTTAAAAAGGAGTAGAGGTTAAATAGGAAAGAGTAACTCCAAAAAAAAAAAAATCTCGTTTCTTTTCAGGCAATTTAATTTTTTTCCACTTTAATCATCTCTCTATTAATATTCATTGCCAATCTTTTATATATAAAAGTCCAAGACTTTTTATCCATTAATGACTTCTTTACTTAAAATAGCCTTATAATTGAAAATGTCCATTCACTACCAGCCCCATAAGCACGTGGTCAAGATACGTGATATTAAATTAATTGTTTTTCCGATTTATATATCAATTAAGTCGAGTACGTGTTAATGGTTGTAATTAAAATGCAATTTGTCTCTATGGGAAGTTTAAATATTATATATTTGGTTGGTTGATGTTATTCTTTTGTGTGGGTGCATGTGTGTGTGTGTGTCAACTGAATGTGATATATATGGCTGACGGAGCATCGACAGGGATGATCGACCAAGTAGAAAATTGGCGTAGAGTCATAGTGAAACCACCCCCTTAACATCCTCTAAAAGTAGAAGCACTTGCAACATCCCACACAGTTCTTATGCTGACGGGTGCTGTCTTGGAAATGATCTTTGACGCTCAAATGAAATAGATCGAGTGAAAGAAATGATTTATTTTCTTTTTGCATTTTCTCGAAAAAATTGAGAGTAGAATGGTTGAAAGAGTGTGACTACTGAATGTATATAGTAAGTTGGAAAGGAACAAGGAAGGAAGGAAGGAAGGAAGGAAGGAAAAACCATTAAGTAAATTTCCATTCAAACTTATTTCGTTTGAAGAGTTGAACTGATGTGGGCTACATACGAAGGGGTGCGTTGTTTATTTTAAGAAGATCACTTCCAAAAGAAAATAAACAAATGAGAAATTTTGCTAATTATCTCATGTATTCATGTATTACATGCCCTTATATACCTTTTAAGCGAGCATTCTATGATAAGAATGTAATGAGAGTGTAAAACGGAATACGAAAGACGACATAATATCTAAGGGATTTTTGCAAGATGCAGTTTTGTTCAGCTTGAATTTGAATACACGAATTCTATTGTTTTTATGTCAATAAAGTCTCGGTGCTTTGAAAACAGAGTTCTGAGGGCACGTGGTGATATATGAAAGAGCTTTTTACAAAGACTTTGTAGTGGTTTTCAAGGTACTTGTACATTTTGTACATTTTGCCCTCGGCTTTCCACAGCAATACAAGCTTGCGCACAGTCTTTTAGAAAATTATATATAACGAGCTCTTTATTTCATTTCTTGGTCTCTCCCTTTCAATATTTCGCAAACAGTAAAAATGCGTTAGCTTTATGTCATCATTATTTTACAATAAACTTTGTCACTCCATTCTGCTGAACTAACTGATTTGAATATATGGAGAAAATGTGATGATGATGATGATGTGATGATAAAAACCTTAAACACATCGAGTTATACCTATATGAAACGATATGATGTTTCTGCTTAACTAATTCTAAATGTAAAAATCAAATGATGGAGCTTCAAGTGGAGTTGTTTGAAAGAGTTTAAAACATGTTACTATTACGGACAATAAATTTTATCGTTAAAGACGAACAGCATCATCAAGGACGTTTCTTTATTTCAAATTTACAAGTACATAATATTTTATAAGGTCGCATATTTTCCTGTCGTACGTCGTAAATTCAAAACCAATGTTATTACTACTTTAGATTATCATACATATTTATACATCGAACAAAGACCTCATGTCTCATGCCTCACCATCTATAATGTGTAATAAATTTAACAAGTAATTACATTTTATATGATATTTCCATCTATCCTATAAATAAAGTATAAATAGATGGGTAAATAAGAGGGAAATTCGAAAAGTTTCACATTCAGACAGATTGATAATTTATAACAAGATTTTTTTACTTCTACTAGCCGATCAAGTTACTCGAAAAGCAGCAGCGAGAATCTCATTTCCTCCGAAACATTATTTTTCTATTATTCGACACCTTATGCCAAGGCTCATTACTTTCAACTTTCCGCCTTTCGAAATGTCTTTACTTTACTCCACTACAGCTTTCATACAAATTGTGCTTTTTTCATATTCCGAAAATCTGTTACACATTTTCCGGCTGGTATCATTGAATGTCGACAGTCTAGACTCCCAAGAACTAGATATTTTCCTCTAAATTGCATTTTCACACGAAATTGTTTTAAGCCCAATTAACGCAACTTATGGTAATTTTCGAGGTGGCATACATTACATGGTATTCTCACATACACATACACGAATGTAAATTGTTTTCACTTAATTTTATTTAGGGAATGTTGAAAAGCGTTGTTAAATTGTTAAAGTATGAATTAGCGTCGGCGTGAATGAAAAGTACTGTAATTTTTTAACCAAGAAATGAGATTTATGAGTGGAATACAAAAAACAAGAGAAAAAGAGAGGAGAAAAAAAGCAAAACTAAAAAAAATGAAAATAACAACGTAATCCATAATACGTGTGTATCTTGTCTGTGATGTTCGTCCGAGTTGAGTCTTCTCAAAAATGAAAATTATTGGGTATGGTCGTCATATTGCGTGACCAACATTAAGGCAATTACATTTCAAGGCGATTTTTGAAGCTTTTTGACCACACCTTGATTATAAAAATGAAGAAAAAAGTTATGAAATGTATGTTCAAACATCAAAAAAGAAAAAATAAACACAGCCACACACATATACACTGACTGACTGACTGCTTCAGAGAACCACAAAAGCGAAATGTAATTATCACATGAATTTCTCGAGTTCTTTTAATTATTTCAAATATATACAAAACGATAATGATTATGCCATAAATTAGAATAATTTAGTCACCTACATTTCTAATTATTATTTCCCTCTGTATGATGATAATGATGATGATGATACAGAAGAATAATAATGAAATAAATATGAGAAAAAGAATTTTGCAGTTTTGCAGACTCTTTCGACAGCAATTAAAATATTTATAGAAATCTGATAGTAATTCTGATTAATTAGTCATGTTTACATCAATTACGAGGATGAATTAATATCCAGGCAAATTAGAGGCAGGCAGACCATGTAACTATATGAATGTATGTTTATATTAGTGGGAGCTTTGGCTTCAGGAAATTGATTTTTGTGGGTGTGTCGTTACATTGCTTTGAGAATTTTAGATTCAAATTAACACTGAATGGATGGATGAGTGGACCATCAAAATAATCTAAACTATACTAATCATTTTTTCAAACAAATATCTAAAGTCTGTTTCGTATTTCTTAGAAACGTCGCATGTATTATTCATAGTTGGGCTTGATGTGAAAAGCGTGCCACTTGAAAATCAAAAAGATCTTGATTGTAGATAAAGTTTGTAGTTAGAATCTTTACTGAAAAGACTATTATGTGTATCCTAACAACATGTGCATATTTACAGATTCTTGCATTGCTTCATTTAACTAACGAAAATAAAAACTATACATATGTTGGTTGAAGGAAATTTTAAATGATGCATTAGCAAGTAGGTGCTAACAATTTATATGCATTACTCATACTCGATACTCGTTGCCTAGAAGGATATAAAACAAGATGTCATTTTACTAAAAGATAGTTTAGAATACAAAGAATCTGTTTTGTTGTCAATTTCAGTGAATATTTTTTTAAGACAAGACAAGACAATGCAAAGAAAAGTAATTTCGATTTTTATTATATAGAATGAATTGTTTGAAAAGCAAATGAATAAAATATATATACAAACATCGCACCCCATATTTGAATGAAAATTAAATAAATTTGCTGTTGAACTTTGAGGACAGACCATGCATGTTATTAATACACATGAGTGGACATTTCAACACAATTCCAAACTCAACATACATTTGTATATTTTGTTCCACATACCAACATTATGTATCACAAGAATAATGCTTTGGCTAAACGCAATAACTATTTAATAAAGTAATTAAATTCCATACGTCTAGCTAGCCTTAGAAGAGTTTTAAAATGTTAACTATTTCAAGCCCATTGTCAAGAGATGGAAGTTTTCTCATGATGCAACAATCATCATCATGATGAACCGGAAATCGTTACGGGCAGTTGCATAGACGAACAATAAATGTATAATTATTGATCTAGAAAATGATAAAGGGATCATATTTGTGGATAATGTTTTTCTATTTTTAACTTACTTTTTAAATGTGTTTAAATTTTATTGTAGAACTAGATCATGCATGGTTTATAGTTGTGTTGAGGTCAGAAAGAGTTCAAGATCATTTCAATTCCCATCTTGAGAACATCTTTCTCATTCCAATACCAATTGATGAACAAAAACACTTCATTATATGTCAGGTTAATGAGTTAGGGGTGCAATAACTCTTGCATTTGCCATTGAATATTTATTGAAATGGAAAAAATTGTGTCAGGTATTGTGCATTTATCATGCATGACCTGTTTATGAGAATGTTGAAAATGATGAAGATGAGTGTGTGAGTTGTGTGTCGATAAATGCGAATGTGTCTGTGCATGATTTGTTTTATGCATTCAAATCAATAAGTAAAAGTCTGCAAAGTGCACTCTGGTGAACCAAGCCTTAGTTAAAATGCTAATCCCTTTGTAATTAAACTGCAACGAAACAATGAACTTCCTGCGGTTTCATTAACAGTTTGATATCTTAAATTCAATTAAAAATAAATTTCACTACTATAGTTTAGGTGGATTGTGTCTGGGCGAAAGGAAATAGAAAAATGATTTTTTTATAAGGAATGGGAACATCAAAGGAAAAGTAAAATGTTATTGCAACGCATATATACTTCAATGGAGGGTTATGTTTTGATAAATCGAAATCAATAAATACAATTGCGTCTATAGTATTTCAATCAAGCAAATTCCTCATCATTAACTTTGTTCATAGAAGGAGTATTGCAATTTTGTCATCATTGGAATTTTTCATCAATTTTCTACTCTAATGTTATTTTACTATTTTTTTTTTCAATCTAATAGTAGACTATTATTAAATGTAAAAATGGTTGAATATTAGGTACGATGAAATGACCATTTTCTATATCAAACAAAAACTATATTCTTTTGTTTTACATGAAAATATTGACTGCCAGTTCTAATAAACAATATTTAATTCAGCACAATCTGTTGCATGAATTTCACAAAATGAATCACAAAAACAATAAAATACAACTACAACATTTGTTCCAATATAATAAAAGTATTTTTTGCTGTTTGTCTAACTAAACAAATGAATAAACAAACAAACAAACAAACAAAAAATGTAGTTGAGGGATGGATGGAAAATGATGAGTATTTATAGTAATAAAGAACACAACATTTAAAGTTTTTATAAGAATAAAAACAAACGTGAATACTGGGAGGGTATTAATTATAGTGAATGTAAACTGGTCCAAGAATAGGTTCGGTTTGGTAGTGGTCTATCCATATCTATAATTATTATTAATGGTTTATACACCGATGTTCGTTTTCTACCTGTTTTAAAAGGAATACTTCAATTTATGAATCATCGAATGAACAAACGGGTTAACCAGAACAAGCAATTACATAGGAAACGATGAAAAATGCGTTTTGTAATAGGATAACGTTGCGTTATCACAATGATAGCAATAAACCTTTGCAGCCATTGCATGTGTTATTATAGGGCTGTATAAAGAGTCGTTTAACCCTGAAGAGAAATACAAAAGGATTCTAGATATGTGGCATTTTCACCCCTTACTTTTCTCTATCACGAGTACTCTGTAATTCGCAACCTTATTACCATACCTAACACCATACATAAGCGAAAATACAGTATATGTATAAATGTTGCTGCTCCACCTACTGAACGCTTATATTTAAGGGCATTCTGGGCATTATGTTAACGTCATGAAATTACAGTTTACACAACCATGTTGAATCATTCTGAATATCAACAATAAATATATAGAACGGCTTTAAGTATAGTTTCTGTCTTTATATTTATTGTACCTATAGTTAATGTAACGTCTGTCCAAAACAACTAAAATCTGATATAAATCATAATTATAAAATAATTAATTAATAGTACGATATACATTTTTAATACGTCACTCAAAAATTATTGAGATAAATTCTAATTATACTTATGAAATGAATGACCTTCGATAATCTAATATATCGGATAATTCGACAAAGAAAACTAACAAAATGTAATTAGAAGATTAAAATCACCGAGCCATAAAAAATAACACGATAAAAATAGATTTTTCATTTTCTCTCATATTTCTATAATGATTTCCTATAAATTAGATGACTCAATGCAGAATTATAATAAATTCATAATATTTATTAAAAGTTGTGACAATTTGCCATAAACAAAATATAAATAAA
>JAODFZ020034947.1:0-16202 GCA_027574845.2 Deinopsis erosa
TTAAAATTCCAGCTCGAACCGATCACTGAAAGTGCTTGAAAAGGAGGAAGAGGAATATGTGCCCCTTTGTAACCATGGAAACGACTCTAATAACAGATTTGTCACTTTTGACAATTAACCTAAAAATGATCTGTCACTTATTTATGATATATGAAATATAGAGAGAGTTTTAAAAACATAGTTTTTAATAGGTTAATTTTTTTATTTATGAATATTAAGAAATTAAATTCAGAACTTAAGCATTGTGACAGATTTCGGATTGATTGGCATTATGTATGACCATACATAACTTCCGGTTTCTCCGGAAACGTTAGCAACTTTCGATTTTCAAATGGAACACCCTATATATTTTTACTTATTCGTAATCAGCGTTTCATGCAGAGTTCAAAACAATTTCATTGGTAAATTTTTGTTTCTATCAACAATTTAAATTTTTAAATATTATCTTATAATAATCTTAACAAGCGTAATTTCTAACTTCATCCCCGACTAGTCCCGATAATCGAGGTTCTACTGTATATTAAAGTGAAATCAAAATTTATGTCAAAAGCAGGAATAGCAAGTTTAATGCCATTAAAACTTATCTGTGTTTTTAACTTTATTAAACTTTACTTTAGAACCATTTTTTTAATTTAATCATCTCGCAATAGAACAATTTATTAGCTCATACTTTAATATAAAAACTAGAACCAATTATGTACATATAAGTATTGCTTTTAGTTCAAATGAGTAGAATTTGTTAAACGTTTCCTTTTCACATTATATACAGAGTGTATCTATTTGAACTTTCACTTATCGCTCAAAATGTTGATTATTTTTTACTACTGCGTTGGTTTCTAAATTCATGTACGCTACCAGAAGATTTTCCAAACATTTTCAAATTCTAAAAATCATCTAAAATATAACAAATTTAAATTTTTTAATGTTGGATTTCGAAATCGTTTTAATACTTGAATTATTGTCAAACTAACCTTAGTGGGAAATAATTACATTTGATTTTAAGAACAATTTTTGTATTATCTTTTTAACAGTTTCTTGTGTGTATGTTTAAGATACGCCCTGTATATGTATAGATATTCTCATACAAAATAATTTTAGCTACATTATGTTTCATAAGCATTTTCTATTCATAATTAAATGTCAATTTTCTCAGCTTCTTCATTTATGTAATTAATTGCAATGCGCTTTATTGCTTTCTTTCATATATATAATACATGCAAATCACTAGCTGGCGAGAGCACCATTTTCGAAATTCAACTAACTGATACGCCTGAAAGCTTAATTTGGTTGCGCAACAATCGCATCATTGAGGGAGAGCTTGCTACGCGCATTAAGGTATCATCGCATGACTATCATAAGATATGGAGATTAGAGATATTCGATGCTAAGGAAATTGATTCCGGCTCTTATACGGCTGTCGCTTGCAATGCTAAAGGCAAATCAACATGCACCACTCATCTATTAGTTGCTATACGTATAACAAATATCAATTAACACGTGCAAATAATCCAATCCGTATTAATAAATCGTTTCTTGTAGTTACGGACGAAGAGCAGTTGGAACTTAAAAAACCTGATTTTTTGGTTAAATTGAAAGATACTGAATTGATTGAGGATACATATTTAAGATTTATGATTAAAGTTAAGGGCGATCCACATCCAGCACTCAAATTGTATGTAACTTTTAAGTAAACGCGTTACGTTTTCATAACGTCACAAGTTGACTTATTTGCTTGACATGATGACACTTTTTAAGTTTTTTTTTTTATTAAATAGCTTTAAGGATGGCAAGGAAGTTAAAGATTCACAACGTATAAGTGTAAATAGAGATCACAGCGATCATGATTTTTACGAGCTTGTTATTCCTGATGTGAAGCAAAACGATGCAGGTGTTTATAAATGCGTTGCAACAAACGAATTTGGCGAAGCTTCAACTGAGGCTACAGTAACCGTAACAAAATCAAAAGATATATTCGAAGATCTACCAAATAAGGATCGTTTACTGCCAAAAGGCGAGAAACCAAGTTTCATGTGGAAAAAGGATGGCCATGAATTCGAGGCGGAAGAACGTTTCAAAGTTCTAATGGGCGATGATGAGGATTCGCTTGCCTTAATCTTTCAGCATGTTAAGCCTGAAGATGCTGGATTGTATACATGCGTTGCACAAACAACAACCGGTCATATTAGTTGCAGTGCCGAATTAACAGTACAAGGCACCGTTCATGAATTACAACGCGAACCGGAGAAGCCGCAATTGATTATCGAAAAACGTGAAGCGATTACTTCACTTGGTGGACAATGTTTGATGGAGTTGCAATGCAAAGGTTTTCCTAAACCGAAAGTTACATGGACACATGAAGGAAAACCGATTGAACCTGGCGGCAAATATAAGTAAGTTGTTTATTTGAATGAAATTTTTAATGCGGATTAATTTAGATATTTTGAAACAATTTGTTGATGGAAATAACTTATGCTATAAAATTTAATTACTTTTTCGCAGAAAAATATCGTAAAAATAAATATATGAATTTATAAATGCTGCTTTTATGAATTCTTTATCAAACTTTGTCATTTTTATACGGAATGATTTTAAAATCAACCTCATATCTGCCATATTTCATAAACACCATCCAACTTAATAAATAATTGCAAAATGTTTTGAATATAAAGTGTTTTTTCATATTAATGCATTAAACAAAAACACTTTGCTATTATAGTATTTGTCCCAAATAATATTTACAAACATAGATTTTGTAATCTTAACTTTATATTTTATCCAAATTACATACTTAAAAACTTATTAATCTAAAGAAATTTCAATATTTCTAAACCAGAAGGTTTATAATTGGCTTTCTAGAATATTCATCAAAATTGCATTTATGATATTTGAGAATTACTTGAAAATTTATGATTTATTTATTTAAAAATTACTTGAAAGTTTTTTTATTTCCTAATATGTAAATATTTTTGAGACAAGTTTCGTTGCACATCTCGTGCACGTTAAATTGTGGATAAACTTATAAATATTAAAAATTACATTTTATAAGATAAAGAATAAAAAAGAAAGGCATTATTTATCTATTTATAAAAAATATTTTTCTTAAAATTTTTGTAGGAATCACTTTATAGCAATATAAAATTTCTTATAGATTTTTATATGAAGATGAAGAAAGTATGTCGTTGGTAATTAAGAATGTGGAAGCAAGCGATGCTGGTAAATACGAAATCACAGCTGAAAATGAACTAGGTCAAGATATACGCGATATGCATTTGATTGTAAAAGCTCCACCAACAATCTCAAAACTTCCCGATACTACAGCATCCACCGATCAAGAACTTGCAATGACAGTCGAAATTGACGGCATACCAAAACCAACTGTACAATTCTACAAAGATGGTAAAGCAATGAAAACATCCGATAACATAAAAGTGGTGGAAGATGGTAAAAAGTATAGTTTGGTGATTAAAAATACAACACTCAAAGATTCCGGTTCGTATTCGGTGGTCGCTAGCAATGAAATGGCGCAAGTATCACAGTTTTGGAATTTGGAAATCTATTGCATGCCGAAAATGCTTAAAAAGTTAGGCGAACATCAATCAGTCTCACAGAAAATTGAAATGGAATTGAGCATTCAGATGGAATCAGAACCGGAACCGGAAATTACTTGGTATAAAGATGGCGTTGAAATTAAATCCGATGGTCATTATACAATTGCTAAGAAGGATAATGCATACATTTTGAAAATTAGTGGCACCGTTGTCACCGATTCAGCTTTGTATAAAGTAAAAGCGAAGAATATTCATGGAACTGTTGAGGATGAAGTGCGAGTTGATGTAAAACGTGCACCAACATTCAAACAAGGCTTAACAGACGTAACATGCAATGAGAATGATACAAACATTTCATTCGATGTGAAAATTGACGCATATCCTAAACCGACAATCAAATGGTTCTTGGATGAAATGGAAATAATTGAAAGTCGTAAAGAATTCACGAAAATCGAGAGTGATGATGGTCAGAAGTTAATCATCAAAGAAGTTACAACTGAATTGAAAGGAAATTATACGTGTAAAGTGATTAATGAATTGGGCGAGACTTCAACTAGCTCCAAATTAACAGTCAATTGCAAACCGCGTATTACAAAACAATTGAAGAATACAACCGTTGAGGAAGGTGCCACTCTTAAATTAGAGGTTGAAGTGTATGCTGTACCGGAAGCGAATGTGAAATGGTTGAAAAATGGAAAGGAAATTTCAGCTGACGCACGTATTAAGATAACGCGCGACACACAACGTTTGGAAAATTACAGTTTGTCTGTTGATTTGATTAAATATGAAGAGCATGGTGAATACGAAGTGCAAGTTACCAATACACATGGTACCATTACCAGCAAAAGTAATGTGACTGTCATGAGTAAGTATACTTTTAAATTAATTCAAGTTTACATTTTACACTTTTATTTTAAAAGATTTTTGCAATTAAAAGTTTTATTAAAAATTCAAATACAAATGAATTTTTTAAATGTTTTTAATTTTTGTTTGTTTTATAAAAATGTTTGATGCTAATGAATAGCATTCAACATGAATGAATTAATAATTGTTTATACTAATTAGAAGTGATACACACTGACTGTGAGGAAGTGTCCCAAACCTCTGAAAAACTAACAATAGAAATGTGTGAAATGTCCGATGAAAATGTTGAACACACAATACACATTGAGGAAATAAAACACGATGACTCACAAACCGTAACTAATGAAGGTAATTCTAAATCAATTCACTTACACTTAAAATAAACGAATAAAAAACACATAAATGTTAACTAACCTTACTGAACATGTAGGCGAATCATTACCAATGTCATTGGAATATAATTTATCTCCTCTGCAAACCTATACAGTTGAACATAGTGAACATAAATCGGCAAGTAGCGAACATTTACAATATAAACAATTAAGTATTGAGGAGGTTGATACTGAATTGGAATCATTAAATGAAAATGCGCTTAAGCAAGGCTCTCATATGACAGAGCTTACCAAAGCTGAAGGTAATAATTGAATATAACGAACGAATGCTCTGCTTATTTTAGCTTTTTTGTCCTAACAACTAAACGCAGGATTTTGCAAATTTATGTGATTTTATAATATGAAGGTGAGAAAAACATTAAATTACATATACACAAAAACGCATTAATATACAAAGTTTCTTAGAAAATCTATCGTAAAAAGATTAATACAAAATCTATCAATCCATCAAATATTTACTAATTTTCTTAGACACCATGTATACAAATTTAAACACATATTAGATTATTAGGAAAGTTTTACGAGTTTTAAACAATAAAATTCGTTTTGGATTACTTTATCAAAGCTTTTGGGGGTAAAATCTCCAACTCTAAATCCTAGATATCTATTTGACTATTGCAGTCGCGAACTTTAATTTTTCGTGCATTTCAATTAAATTTAAATTAATTTAAAAACATAAAAGAAAACATGAAAAAGTCTTCTTTGACTTGCTTCAAGGTTGAGCTTACAATTCCTTCAAAATATGCTTAAATTTTCATGTTCATTTTATTGAAATATAGAGGACAAAATTTTCTATTCAATAAAAATACGCAAAACATTCCTAAAAATCTAATATTAATTTTCTTAGATGTTTTCTTCATTATCGCAAATAATTTTAGCACTTCCTCAAATTGTTGAGTCGACAATGAAAGATAGAACTCAATTTGAATCATTGAGCACCAGTTTCATGGTGAAAGGAGCAGGTAACCCACCGCCAGACGCAACATGGTCATTGAATGGAAATGCAATTAAGCCTGGAGCAAATCAACGTTTCAATATTAAATCGGAAGGCGATGTGCATACACTTGAAATTGTCCGTCTAGATCCGAAAGACGCAGGTGTTTATGAGGTATCAGTTTCGAATTGTATTGGTGAAATTAAGCAAGAAGCTAAATTGGACTTAACACGTAAGTTTTTTTAGTAAAAAAAATTTTTTTTATTGTTTATTTGTTGATTTAGCTGAGGCTGAATTAAGACGTCCGAAAATACCAAATGGACAAGGACTGCAAAATACAACTGTCATTAAGAAAGAATCGGGTACATTAAAGGCGACAGTTATTGGTGATCCAGTACCAGACGTCACATGGTAATTATCCTTAAAAAAAGAATAGAATATTATTTAAAATTATTTTTTCTGAAGGTGCTTCAAGGGTACACCAATTTCTGATAAAGATATGGAAACATATAAGATAGTTCAAGATGTTAATTCAAAGGATATTGAACATAATCTTAAAGAAACTGTTTATTCCTTAACAATTCCTCGATGTATGTTTTCAATATTTGTTTAAGTGTCTTCTTTTATGTATACATATTTAATTTTTTTTTAATAGGTGAACGTGTAAATGGAGGTGAATATTCACTCAAAATTAAGAATAAATGGGGCGAGGCTGAGAGTTCAGCTACATTGACCGTTGTACTCAGTCCTGAAATTACTGGGCCTGATTATGTGAAAGTTGTGCCCGGCGAATCCACCCAATTGTCATGTATTATTCAATCTAATCCACCAGCGATTATCACATGGTAAATATTACTTTTATTTGGTTTGTTAAGCATAAATTTAATAATAACATTAACATATGATTCAATTAATTGACTACATGACATTTTCAATTTTCAAAAATTGCCGTTTAATTTTATAACTTTTTAAATTTTTCTAAAATTGAGTAATTTAGTGTTTTAAATTATTTAGGCAAAATTATGTATTATGTTTTGTATAGCAAAAAATGTGAAATTACACTCAAATTATCATTATTTTTCTATATTGTAATAAAAAATAATAGGAATAATCACTGGGCAACAGATAAAAATGGGGTAAACTCACCAAGACTTTCCTAAATATCTTCAATTGATGTTGATGTCCTTAATGATGGAATACAGCAACTCCTCTATATCATTGTAAATGTTGTATAAACTATAACAAAAAGAAATCACTAATTATTATGACTGAAAATTCACAAAAAACTTCTTTACTGAACATTATGAATTTAACAAAATATAAATCAACAACTAAATGTTATATTAATTTATTTTTAGTATATTTTAACAAAAGTTTGTTAAATTAAGAGTTTTATTTAAAAACTTTTTATTTTATTAGGACAAAGAGTGAAAATGTAATCGAAGCAGCGGGCGACATCGAAATCATTGAAGATCGTGAAAATGAACGTTTCACATTGAGATTCAATAAAGTTCAACTATCTGATGAAGGTTACTATAAAGTTTATGCAAAGAACGAATATGGTGAAAGTAGTGCAGAGGGTTGGATTAATACAGTCAGTAAGTATTTTTTTAAATTAAATTAAATTACATTTATCTATAATATAATAAATCCAAAAACATTCACTATAAACACAAACATATTTTTGCAGAAGAACTTGAACCGACCAGTAAGTTTTTACATTACCTATTACAATTAGCATTCTTGAATATCTATCTAGTATTTTAGAAATACGTAATCTGCTCTCTAAACTATATGACTCAAAAAATGTGAAATCTTTCTTTTAGTTGTATATTAACTCAAAATAATCTTTACATTTCCCATTACAAAAAAAACTAAAAATTAAAATTGTATTTTCTCGGTGAATTTGAGTTAATCCACAACTATTTCCACATTTTTAGTACTATCTATTGTATATAAATTAATTATTTTATTACTAACTGTAAAATTAGGTAATTCCTAGAACTATATCTTCAATTCTTTCTTTTCTAACTGTAAAATTAGGTAATTCCTAGAACTACATCTTCAATTCTTTCTTTTCTAACTGTAAAATTAGGTAATTCCTAGAACTACATCTTCAATTCTTTCTTTTCTATCGTATAAAGTAATTAGCCAAAGTATTAGCCAATGTAATAACCCTTAAATATGCAAAGCATAGAATAATCTTCTCTATAGTATCTTCGAATTAAATGTAGCCCGCTTTAGTTGTACTTATATAATTTTTTTATATGTACAATTGAATTAATATTCTAATACTTTTCTAACAGCTGAAAAACCACATTTCATCACCGGTTTGTCCGATGATCAAGTACAACATGGTGGTGAAGTTTCATTAAGAGTCCGTGCTGATGGTTTACCAAGACCTACATTGCAATGGTATTTGAATGATAAAGAAATTGTTGAAGCACCAGAACTACAATTTGCTAAATCGTCTGATCGTCAAATGACAAGTGAATTAACTATAACTAATTTCAATCAAAAAGATTCTGGAACGGTAAGCGTTTGAATAAATACGTTTTTATTAAAAAAATATTACATATTTTGCTTTCTTTGTTTAGTATAAGGTAATAGCTGCTAATGTAGTTGGAGATGTGGAAACATTGGCTCATGTTACTCTTCTACAAACACCGCCATCATTTGCTAAGCGTTTAGAACGTTCGATGGATGTCAATGAAGGTGAACCATTAGAATTGAAAGCTAAAGTATCGGGAAGTCCTAAACCGGAAGTGGCATGGTACAAGGATAGCGAATTAGTTGATCCAAATGATAAACGCATTAAAACTGAATTATTGCCGGATGGTACAGTTAAATTAACAATTGATTCGGTTTCACCATTCGATAGTGGCGCGTATAAATTAGTTGTTAAAAATCCAAATGGAGAAACAGCTGGACTTTGTGCAGTTGCTGTTAATGCAAAGGCGCAACGTCCCAAATTCAAGAAATGTATTAAAGATGCTAAAGTCGTTCTCGGTGAATCGTTACGTTTAGTTGCGCAAGTGAGCGCTTATCCACCTCCTGATGTAAAATGGACTAAAGATGGTTTGCCGGTTAGAGCTTCACCAAACATTCATATGGAACATCATCCAGATGGTACAATTGCTTTGGTTATTGATAGTATTCGTCCAGAGAATGCAGGAAAATATACACTTTTGGTATCGAATAAAATGGGTGAAATTAGTGGCGAATCAACGGTTGAGATAGAAAAGCGTCCAATTCGTCCTGAATTCGTCGTCAAATTAACACCACATTCAGTAGTTGAAGGTTTTCCAGTGAAACTAGAAGTGAAAGCTGTCGGTTATCCAACACCGGAAGTCACTTGGTATAGAAATGGCGCTGAAGTTATTTCAGAGAGCAAACATATTCGCGTCGCCGATCAAGGCGAAGGTGCTAGTATTCTAGTAATCGAAGCATGTGACATCCTCAGAGATTCAATGATTTACGTCGCAAAAGCTGTAAATCCTGCAGGTGAAGCTGAAACATCCGCTCCATTAAATGTGACACCAGCTAGTTTGGATCAACCCGAAGAACGGCCAATGTTTATGCATAGCTTACGTGATGTTATTACTGATGAAGGACAACCTCTTATTCTTGAGGCGCCATTTAGTGGCAATCCAATTCCAAGCGTGCAATGGAAAAAAGATGATGACATCATTACACCATCTGATCGTGTTCTATTAACATGCGATGGTAAAAAAGTTGGTTTATCGATTGATTATGCGCTTCCTAGTGATGCTGGTCAATACAGCGTCATAATAACAAATCCATTAGGCTCTGAAAGTAGTACAGCTAAAGCAACAGTTCATAAAGTATTCAAAGCACCTTCATTCACACAGAAATTCATTGATTTACAACAAGTATACAATTTCAATTATTCTTCGAATAAATTATTTATCCTGTTTTGTTTATAGTTGCCAAATAGAGATGCCAAATTTATTGCAAGAGTCTCCGGCGTACCACAACCAGAAGTTGCTTGGTACAAGGATGGACAACCTCTTAGAGACACAGATAAGTATCGTATTAAACGTGATGGAGATGTTTGCTGTTTATATGTAGCTGATTGTAAACCGGAGGATGAAGGTTCATATACACTCACAGCGACTAATAAGGAAGGAGAAGAGAGCTGCACCGCACGCCTAGATGTAGTACAGGAAATGTAAGTAAATCACATTTAATACTCTTAATTTCAATTTCTAAAAAACGTTAAAAAATAAATTCAATTGGTTGGTTTTGAGGAATTTTAAATTTAACTAGTATTTTCAAACTTTTTGCACTTCTTTCTCTATGCATACAAAATACAATAACACTTCTTCTAGCTCAATTCTTTATCTATCTGTAGCTAACTTCTTGTATATGTAGCGTTTAATGTTTGTGTCTGTTTGTAGTAGTTTTGTGTTAATAATAAACCATTTATTTTAGTACATTTCATTTTCCTATTATTATTATTTTAGTAAGTCACCTAAGAAAATTGAACCCGCATATTTCCTAAAACGCATTGGAGATACCGAATTATATAAAGGTATGACAGCTAAGTTTACAGCTTGTGCGGCAGGCATTCCTGAACCAACCATCGAATGGTATCACAATGAACAGCGTGTTTATCCATCTGATCGTATACGCATGGAAGTCGACACGAATGGATTGCTACGTTTGACAATTGCCGGCGTTGATGAAAGCGATTTGGGACAATATACTTGTAAAATTCATAACGAACATGGTTCAGATACATGCGAAGCAGTTCTAAGATTCGATGAAGGCCTAGAATCGAAACCAAAACGTCCCATACAAGATCAATATTTAGGTTTTGATAAATATAAGAAGAGTGGTGTACCAATGCCGTTATCCGATGCACCAATCATATCCAGAATGACGGACAGAAAATGCACGGTATCGTGGAAACCATCAATTCCCTCAGGACCAAGAGCTCCAGTCACCTATCAATTAGAAATGCTCGAAATGCCGCACGGTGATTGGTTTACTGTACGTTCAGGCATACGCACATGTTGTTGCGATGTACATAATTTGGAGCCATTCAGAGATTACAAGTTCCGTGTGCGCGTTGAAAATAAGTATGGAATTAGCGATCCATCGCCTTATGCAGTCACTCATAGAGAAAAACTGGAACCGGAAGCACCTAAATTTATGCCATACCTTCCACCCGGTATTGATTTCCGTCCGGAAACTTCACCATACTTCCCTAAAGATTTCGATATTGATCGTCCCCCGCATGATAATATGGCACAAGCACCAAAATTCTTACGACAAGAAGATGACGCTCAATATGGAGTCAAAGATCAAAGCTGTAATTTATTCTGGTTCGTTTACGGTTATCCAAAACCCAAAATGACTTACTATTTCAATGATGAATTAATCGAACCTGGTGGCCGTTTTGATATGAGTTACACAAGAAATGGACAAGCCACTTTATTCATAAACAAGTAATCATAATGCAAAATCATTAAATAATATTTTTTAACTATTTTTCTTCTCCAGGATGCTTGACAGAGATGTCGGCTGGTATGAGGCAGTTGCACGTAATGAGCATGGTGAAGCTAGACAACGTGTACGTTTAGCGATCGCTGAAGTTCCTAAATTCATTAAACGACCGGATATTGAATATGCAATGGTGCGTGGCAAGGCGCGTTTTGAATCACGTATTGTTGGCGTGCCATATCCAGAAGTTAAATGGTACAAAGATTGGAAACCATTGGCCAATTCAACTCGTATTAAAATACAATTTATGGAACCCGATACGCATGTTTTATGTATTAATGATGCTATTTATAAGGATGAAGGATTGTATTCAGTGAGCGCGCGTAATGTAGCGGGAAGCGTTTCATCGAGTGCCATGTTAAATATTGAAGAGAATGATTTGGAATATAATCTTAGAACGTATGCTAGTGCTGTTCCAATTAAATTGAAGAAGAAGCCGTATTCTGATGCTTATGATATTGGCGATGAATTGGGCAGAGGCACTCAGGGTATTACATACCATGCTGTTGAACGCATTAACGGTAAGCAAACGAATTAAATGCCAATCAACATTTTTATTTTCATCTGTTCTATTTAGGTCGCAATTATGCTGCTAAGATTATGCACGGTCGTGGAGATATCCGTCCATTAATGTTCAATGAGTGGGAAATAATGAATCAATTGCACCATCGCAAACTCATTTCCTTGCACGACGCATACGACTTTGAAGATTCATTTACCATCATTATGGAATTGGCTGCAGGTGGTGAGCTAGTTAAAGATTATTTATTGAAGAAGGATTGGTATACGGAATCTGAAATTGCTGGATTTATACGACAAACACTTTATGGATTGCAATATATGCATGAGCACGGTTTTGGTCATATGGGTCTAAATGTAAATTTCTATCAAATTGAATTTGATTGAATTATTAATCTTATAAATTTTAATTTAATAGATTGGTGATTTGTTCATCTCACATCCTGGTAGCGATGAGCTGAAGATAGGCGATTTTGGTTTAGCAAGACGCGTACAAATGGGACGCTTATATCCACTCAAATTTGGTGTTCCTGAATTTGTCAGTCCTGAATGTGCAAATGGCGAAGGCACCGGTCTAGCGCATGATATGTGGAGTATTGGTATCATCACCTACATTTTACTATCAGGTCGTTCACCATTCCGCGGCATGCACGATATGGAAACATTGCAAAGGATTCAATCCGGAAAATGGCAATTTGAAGAGACGTGGTGGAGCAATCTAAGCATTGAAGCACGAGATTTCATTACGAAATTACTTGTATATCAAGCTGATGGACGTATGGATGTGCATTCAGCCCTTAGACATCCTTGGTTAACTAGAGCTGATAAGAAATACGATGATTATAGAATCGACAGCAAATATCTTAGAGATTACTTCATCTTATATCGCGAATGGTATGATAATGCTTCATGTAAGAGATGGTTTAGACGTAGACCGCTAGAAGGTGCATTTACCGATCCATCAAAAATGGTTTATCCGCCTGGAATGGAGTATACACCACCACCAGAGGTTAAAGCACCAACACCAGTTCCTAGGAAACCAAAGACATGGGAAGATCAAATTCCAAGCCGATCACCACTTAACTACGAAATTGGTGCATTTAAATCCGAAAGCCAGTAAATAAAGAAATACATTAATGAATAAAAAATTATTCAATTCTGAAATTTTAGCTATCAAAATGGTCCTGACACATATCTTCTACAATTACGCGACGTTGACTTTCCCGTACGTCTTCGCGAATATATGAAAGTTGCTGGAAGTCGCGGTTATGGTCTATCTCATATCGTCTCGAATGAGGATGGCTATGATTGGAAAACACCTGTAATTCGTGAACGACGTCGCTTCACCGATGTAATGGATGAGGAAATTGACGATGAGAGAAGAACTAGAATTAATAGATATGGAACGGGTGATACAGGTTACACTACACGTCGCTTACGTCATGAAATTGGTACACGTTTAGATACATACGCTGAAGCCGAAGCTTTCCTAGAAAGCAAGATGGATGGACGTTTACCATTCTTCCGTGAAAAACCTCAATCAATCGCGATGCAAGAAGGAAAAGATTTGGAACTATTTTGTCTGGCTGTTGGAGATCCTGAACCTTCAATCCAATGGTTTAAGTAAGTAACAATATTTTTTAATAAAAATATGATTTAATATGGTTTGGTTTTTATAGGGGTGATGCCATTGTAGCTGAATCTCATCGCATTGAAATAACATCAGAAGGTGGACGTTCTAAATTTAAACTAGCACCGGCTCTCGCTTTCGATGCTGGATTATATAAAGTCGTAGCTAGAAATAAGATTGGACAAACAATTGCACGCACACGTATTGTTGAAGGGGAAGTACCTGATGCGCCAGATTCACCTGAAGCGACTCAAGTATCCGATATTGAAATATTATTGCAATGGAAACAACCAAAACACGATGGACATTCACCGGTCATCTGTTACAGCGTTCAATATAAACTTGCCGATGATATGGAATGGACGGAAAAGGCAAATAATGTCGATCATGAATTTTATATAATGCGCGATTTGCAACCAGGTAAAAACTACATTTTCCGACTTGCTGCAAAGAATGCAATGGGCTGGAGTCAATTCGGTGTCGCATCGCCTGTTATAATGACACAACCAACCGGTGCAGCTAGAATCAAAGTCAGTAAAGCGATGTTGCATCTACAACAAATCACTGATAGCGGCACGCAAGTGACTGCTGAACCAACTTTCAATTTAGACTATGCAATTGAAAATGCGCCAATTGAATGGACAAATGGCGATCCACAATCAAAATACAATTTCATATCAGAGATTTATAAAGGAAAATATTCGAGTGTTGTGAAAGCGTTAGATAAGAATACTGATAATGTGGTTGTTATAAAATTAATTGATATTAAGGCGCAGGGTGCAGACCATGTTGAAGGTGAATTTGCCGCGTTAAGATCGTTACGTCACGAGCGTATTGCAGCACTAATTGAAGCATACAAAACGCCTGATAATACAGCTGCTTTAGTATTAGAGAAATTACAAGGCGCTGATGTGCTTACTTATTTAGCAAGTCGTCATGAATATTCAGAAAACACTGTATCAATAATTGTTTCACATGTAATATAACTTATTATTAATTTCGATGCACATTTCTTAAAAATTAATTTTATTATAGATCTTGGATGGTTTGCAATATTTACATTGGAGAGGACTTTGCCATTTGGATTTGCAACCCGATAATATAGTTATGTGTGGTGTACGTTCCGTACAAATTAAATTGGTTGATTTTGGTAGTGCACATAGAGTTACTAAATTGGGCAGCCAAGTTCCAATTATGGGAAATCCAGACTACACATGTATGATATTTACATCATTTATATATGAAAATTAACTAAACATTTTAATATTTTCTTATATAAAACAACAAGACAACAACATGAATCTCTTATACTTTTGTTTCTAGCACCTGAAGTACTTGCTGAAGAACCAGCATACCCTCAAAGTGATATATGGAGTGTTGGTGTCTTAACTTATGTAATGCTCTCCGGTACATTACCGTTCCGAGGGGAAATACCAGAGGAATCAAGACAGAATATTTTATTTGTCAGATATCGTTTTGAACATTTATATAAGGAAATATCACAAGAGGCCGTTCGCTTTATCATGTTACTATTTAAGAGAAACGCAAAGTAACTTAAAACATAATTTATAATTAATTTAAATTTAATATTTTTCCAATGTTTACAGTAAACGTCCAACTGCTGAGGAATGTCATGAAAACAGATGGTTATTGCCGACAGATTATATGATTAAGAAACGGGAAAGAGCCGTTTTCCTGGGCAATCGTTTGAAGGAGTATAGTGAGGAGTACCATGCTGAGAAAACAAAAGATCAAACTACAGTGGGTGGTAGAACAACTAGATCGCTCAGCATACAAGAAGAATTGTTAACTACACCATTTTAATTTTCTGTTGTTGTTTTACTATTTTTAATTTTTAATTCATTATTTAATTTAATGTATATAAGATAAAATTTGATTTGGAATCACATAATTGTAACATTAAATTATTGCGCATATATTATTAATTTATTATATTTGAATTTCTGTAATATATTTTATTTATTCTAGATAGATTTTGAAAGACGAATGGATAAGATCAATTATAATTCACTATAATGTGTATTTTGTTAATGTTTATTGAGATTTATAAAAATGTGTAACTGTTTTTAGACGTTTTGGACGAATATTTAAAAACAAATCATATAAGTACCTGATTTATCTGCTGTTATTACATATTCGTAATCTAATCCCTGTGTACAGAGGTATTCTATTATATATTATACATTGCTCTGGCCCAGCAAACGTGCCAACGTAAAAGAACTCCTGAACATCAATCCACGTGGAAATGTACTTTTGATGCTCCACACTTTAGAAGAGAGTACGATACAGCGTCAGAATCAAAATTTATACAAACGTCATGCTATGACACATTCAGCACCGCTAATGCCAATTGCTATTACCAAAAAAAATCCTGAAACTAGCTTTCCAATTGTGGAAACAACTGATGGATTGACTGCAATGATTCCAAGTAAAACTAGCTGCTGTAATATTGTGACTCCTACTACAGATAGTAGAGACTATCACCGATAATTCTATATTTTAAAACCATATCTAGAAATTTTGTTTTATGTATAAATCTGGCATATGGATGCGAATCACGCACACTATCAAATGAGCAAAAAAGCCGAATACAAGCAATATGGGAGAATATGGGAGAATGTATGGGATGATGGGAGGATATGGTAAAATGTGGGAGAATGTATGGGAGAATATGATGGGAGGATATGATAAGATGTGGGAGAATGTATGGGAGAATATGATGGGAGGATATGGTAAGATGTGGGAGAATGTATGGGAGAATATGA